>BMAW01005940.1:7649-115451 GCA_019974015.1 Nephila pilipes | reverse complement strand
TTATTATTGTCATCTATTAATTCATTTTTTATGTATCCTAACTTATTATTGTTGAGTTGGTTAATAGCAAAGTTACATGAGGGATGTTATTCAGATTTTGTTGAAATTATGCTTAACTTTTTTTATAGTTTATTTTTTTATTTTTATTTTTTAATTTATGTAACTTGTTTGATTGAAATGATAAGAAGGAAGGATTAAGTATTGCTTTTTCTTAATTGGGTTTTGCAACATATTAGGCCTTGAACTTATGAACGAAATATGTAATACTTTTTTTTTGTCTGGCAGGGGATAGTAAATGAGTTGAGTAATTTTTTTAAATAAGAAAAGAAACTCTATTTCTAATTTAAATTTTGTATAATTTGAAGGTATGCAAATCAAATTCTGTATGAATGGGTTTATGTCAATGACAAGAGTACTAAGTTGAAATCATTTATCTATAACAAACCGATATGTATAATGTAAAATTCTTGAATGTAGTTAGTTGGTATTGTTTCAATTTCATCTGCTTACATAAATTTGGTATCATTTTAAGATTTTGTTTTATGATATACTTTAGGCAAGAAGCTGTCTTAATTTTTATTTTATATTCATACATATAACTTTGATTTTATTGTAATATATTTTTTTAAAAGTTGTTGGCCTTACATTTAGATGAGATTATTTTTGTAAAATCTAGATAAATCATTAAACTGATACAGATATTTACTTTCTGATGTCTTGATTACTATTATTCAGAAATACAAAATAATTTAATCTTTCTGAACATCTGAAAAATAAATGCAAGTATTTGAATTTGTTAAACAATTTCAAATTTTATAATTTGTTAATTTTATGCTAACATAAAAATTCTACCAAAATTGTATTTCATTTTCAATTGCACTTTTTTTATTTGCGTGTTAATATAAAACCTACTCGAAACTTAAATCTAATTGGGTAAATTACTATTGATGTTAAAAGTATTATGATAACAAATTACATAATGGAATGATTCTTTTTTTTTAAAAAAAAGAAAAGAAAAAAAACTTTAAAGAAGTTGAAATACTTTTTGTAGTTTAAATTTGTTTATGAAAAAACATCCAATGTATAAGCACATACATTTAGAATCTTAGAAACAGTATGTTGCTTTTGTCTAAAATTATAATTTGATTCAGTGAAAATAGGTGCTTTTATTAAAACATTGTTTTCCATGAAAAATGTATTACTTGTCCATATTTAAAATTATATGCTGCATAACATAGCATTTTAAATACACTTACACTTAAGATGATGTGAAATGAAGGAGCGAAAAAGTACGAGAGAGAGACTACTGTCAGTTGTGACTTTGGCAAGCAACTCTGAATTGCATCTATCGTAACATGATCATGCATGAATCAGACCCATTATTCATCTGGATTATGCTCTAGGCAGGGGTATTAAACCTTTTACACTTTGGGGAACCCTTAGAGCTTACCATTTTTTTGGAGAATTATCTCTATCAAAGAAAAGAAAAAATAGGACATCAAAGCTTTATCCTACTCAGATTTACAAATTTATTATTGCATCTGTATTTTATTGTAATAGAAACATCTTAATAATGTAATGAGTGGTAAGGTAGCTAATGGGTATTTTTTTATTTTTTAAAATATATTTTATGAATAATAAACTAAAGCAACAATATTTTAAATTGTAACAAATTAATTAAAAGAAAAAATTTTATTGGCTTGGCTGGGATTGTTATTTATTGCACAGTATTTTTATGTGTCTGGAATAATTGTTGAAATCTACAACCTAATTCATCTTCAGCATCCAATCTTTTTCTGTGTTTTGTTTCAGTCGCAGCTAACAAAGAGAATGATTTTTTGCATACATAGGTAGAAACATATGACATTAGATGTTTCATAGCTCTTTCGGCAGTTTCAGGATATTCTTTTCTATTGTCTGTCCAAAAAATGCATAATATCAACTTGACTAAAATTTAGTTTCAACTGAGTGTCAGTCAATATATCAATTCTTTGTTCTCTTTCTTTCATTGGGAGTTTGGAGGTGTCACAGTCTTGAGAAGATTTTGGATCCAAGATAATTTTTCTTTTTGAATAAGGAAGTGTTCAAGAAATGTTTTTTGTTTGTATGATAAATGTTGGACCAAACCTATTTTTACATTTTTATCGAGATTTGCCTTGCCGTTTACTAAAATATAATGCAAATTAGAAAAGCTTTCAATGTTATCTTTCAAAATTCAATCTGTCCAAAATTTCAATTTTAAAAGGGAAGGTGTCAAATTTAATTTATACCTTGAAAATGGTGAAATAAGTTATCTAAAGAATGGAGACTACTATGTGATCCAATTCATCTCAATTAATGTACTTGAAGCACCTGACTCATATAATTTTTACTACAATTTTGGCATTTTGATTAAGCAAATAGTCATCTCTTGCGGAACCCCCGGCGAAGTTTCAGGGAACTCTAAGGTTCTGTAGAACTCAGCTTGAAGACCTCTGCTCTTGGCAAATCAGCATTGTCTCTAAACTTACTCAATAAGGAAAGTCTAAAAATATGTTATGCATGCTATATTGTTGTAAATTTGTTGTAGTTTGGAGAAGTAATATACAAATAAGTATTTTTTGTTTCCTTCATTTTTCAGGATTTTTATTCAAAACTATTTTTGAATAGTCTTTATTTTTCTACGTGACAACTTATAAATTTTCTTGTACTGCAGTTTCTCCCTTCTCTTCCAAAATTTAGGAGTTCAAAGGCTATGTTAATTAATGGTTACATAATTTTAGAGATCCAAGTTTAAAGGATCAATCTGCAAAAATGAATTATCATATGGTTCTTTTAAAGATTATTATGTATCAGTTCTAATAAACTCATAAAGACTGCATGAAACAAGATATTGAAGATAAAAGTATTAGATGAATTTATTTTTAATAGTTGAAATTCACAATTTAATTATAACTTCAGAACATGTTTATTTTGGTTTATTTAGAAGTTCTTTTTTTTTTATTATTATTATTATTGAATTTAACTAAACTAGTAAAATTGGGTTATGTTACATGTTTTACCAGCATTCAAATTTTTCATATTTCAAAAATTTTATCCCATCTTAGCTTGAAATGGCCATCCTTTTTGCCACTTTTTTTTTTTTTTGCTTTATATACTGTATGAAATTATTAAATACATTAAGTTTAAAAAGATTTACAGTTGTATTTGTTTTCAGGGTCATCCAAGATTGGTAAATGCTTTAGCAAAACTGTACTCCCAACTTATTGAAAGACCCTTAAATGCTCAAAAGGAATTCCTTGTTACTTCTGGTGCATATGAAGCTCTGTATTGTACTATACTTGGACTTGTAAATCCCGGTGAAGAGGTATTGTTACTTTTGTGTTCTTTTGAAAAAGTGGAAAAAATTGCAATTTTTTTAATGATAAAAATGGGATATTTATATTTATTGAAATAACCTTAAAACCAAATGGTTGTATAAATTATATAATAAAAAAGTTTTTATATGTAATTGTGATTTATCTTGCTTTTTTCTTAGGTAGTAGGTATATTTTTTGAAGCATTTTTATGTGTAACAATTATTTACTTCTATTCAAATAAATAAATTTTATTTCTCATTTTCTTTAGTATTCTTATGTTAAAAATTATTATCTTATATAAAAAAGAATGTTTTGTGAATTTGAATAAGAAAATGAATTTTTCTTAATTTCTTCAGGTTATTATCATTGAACCATTCTTTGATTGTTATGAGCCTATGACACAAATGGCAGGTGGAAAACCTGTCTTCATTCCTTTGAGACCAGTAAGTTGTTTATTTAATTCAAAAGTTATTGTCATTAGAATTAACATATTTTTCAGAGTCATTTAAATGGTTGTTATACCATCACCTAATGTGAAAATATTACAAACTTTTTATTTCATGTTTGAAACAGCAAAGCACACTAAAAATTGTGAAAAATTATAACAAATAGATTAATTCAAGACAAATAAAATTACAATTAAAGTGAGTTCCATGAAATTATTTTATGATTAAATGTTTTGAATGTATTTAATTACTTTTTTTCATTGGTACAAATTATGTGTATCATCATTACAGTAATTAATTACATGTAGATTTTTTTTTTTTAATTTCACGCAAAGGATCTTGAAACTGTTACATTAATGAAGTGGTGGAAAATTTATATGTGTGTGTTTAATACTGTTAATTCTTTACAAGTACTTTAGTGTTAATAATTGCTTGTGTAGGTAAACTGTGTGGATGAATAGGCAAGATACATTAATTCAATATGTATTTTTAAACTGAGAATTGTAATTGACTTGCATATTTGTAAAGTAGATTATCTTTATACGTAGTTGGACCTCTATTTATTGAACTTCAAGATTATTAATTTATCATTCATTGATTTTTTATGAAGTTTTGATATACAGAAATACATGTTAAAATTTTTAATTTTTTTTTTTTTTACCAAACACAATTATGTGTTATTTACTTTATAAGTATAATAAAAACCTAATAGATTAAGCTATTAAAAGAAATATATTTTTTAAAGTACAAATATGTATGTAATTTACAAATTTGCTAACAATGTAATGTACTAAAAAAACAACCATACACATCAAAAAGAAAGAAAATGAGATTTTTACTAATTTTTGAACTAAGGGGCTCCTTATGTCTTTTTGAACATAACTTTTTCTAAATGCATTTTAAAGTAACTTTCATTTTTACTCAGAGGAAAAAGTATCTTCAGGAGTATTAGAATAAAATCTTAAGCTATGTCTGACAGTTTGGAATGCTTCCATAGTTTTTTTTTATGGTTTTTCAATTAATTCATCTTCTTTGTCATCATCATCTTTCAGTTCTTGATCAAAACAATTGTATAATATGTCCTGATCTTGGTGGATACCCATAGGGCATACCTTCTTTAGGTAAGTATTGGCATCATGACTAAGGTCCTAAGGGATCTTTTTCTTTCCTTTGGAGTTTGTCTTTGTCAACATAGATAAAGCATCTACTAGATACCCTATTAATCATTCTCTATTTTGTACCCTTGTCAAACAATTTTCATCCCCCCCCCCATTTTTCTCTTATATATAATGTAGATTAACATTGTTTGGCGCAGCATCACTGGATTAGGCTTTTGCACCATAAAAACAAACTTCATCTCTCTCTTTTAATAGCATAATCGTGTACAATTTTCTGTCCCTTTTAAAAAAAACTAAAATTTGAAAAATATATGAGAAACAAAAATTTTGATAGTTAAAATTCAAGGTTCCTGCAAAGTCTGATATAAAAAGTTTTTAATGTGTAGAAGTTTGAAATATAGAAGTCCAGCTATGTGAGTATCTATAAACACATATATATAATGTTGATCATAAAACAGATTATAGAATCATAAGAATTATAATAAAAAGTAAATAAATGAGAAAGGTTGTATGGCACTTCTAGTATAATTGTAAAATTTGCTGAAAATGTAGTTTCTGGTGATCTGCCTTATGAATATATTGAGAATACTAGAGGGAGAAAGAAAATAACATTGTTTCTCTAAATGGCAAATTTTGTTTTAGTTTGATGAATTGCACTTTTTATGTCCTTTTCTAATTAATAATTGAATATTTAATCATTATATTATACCTTTTAAACTGTATTTAATGGTTTATCTATTTTAGAAAAAAACTGAAACTGGTGTATCAAGTAATGATTGGGTCTTGGATCCTGTAGAATTAGCTTCTAAGTTTAACAAAAATACAAAGATGATTATTGTGAATACTCCCCATAATCCTTTGGGAAAAGTAAGCTTAATTTTTTAAATTTATCTCCTAATCATTAAAAAAAATCTGTAAAATATTTTTTATTAATAGAAATTTATATTTGTTTATTAATATATTTTTTTTAAAAAAAATATTGTTTGTCTGTTTTAATATTTGCTAATGTTTCGAATAAATGTATGTTATTTTAAAATACACTTCAGGCCATTATTCATTGTGCTGATATTTTGTAGATTCCATTGCTTACTTAACTATGAAGAATTTGCAATAATTATAATTGCTTAGTTTTTTATTAATTTTAAACGAGTCAAATATTATACTAAGTTATGCTTTTTCTGTTTGTTTTTTGAATGAATTATAATAAAAATATTTTAACACATCCTGAATGACTTTTTTTTTTTAAAAAAAAAGTGATAAATATTTAGTATTAGTTTTCTCTATTGTCTATTTTATTCCCAAGGTGATTTCATATCCTCTCTTAATATTTTAGCATTTTAAGATGCAATTTGTATTCATTAGTATTTGTACATGAAAACATGTTATTTAATCCTTTATTAATATCAAACAAAACAAAAAAATAAAATGTATTAAAAATAGCCTGAAGTATATTTTTTTTTTTTTTTTTTTTTTTAGAGTAAATTTTCAATTTGCTAATTAACTTGGAGATATAAAAAGTATTGTTAGCAAGGTATTTTAGCCTAATGAGCTAACAGGTACTTTTAAAAATATGGAAATATCATGTACATTTATTTATATCTAAAGATTTTAAAAATAACTAAAATTGGTTTTATATATTTATATTGGTTTTATATATATTGGTTTATTTATATGCAGAATAATTAACCAATACAGTTTTATTTGTATTTTTATTAGGTATTTACTAGAGAAGAATTATTAATGATTGGTGACTTATGCAAAAAGCATGATGTAATTGCTGTGATGGATGAAGTTTATGAATGGATTGTTTATAAAGGACAAAAACATATAAGAATGGGTAAATGACATTTTAAGTGATGACTATGAATAATTTGACATCAATGTTATATTTACTAATATTTATTTCATTATTTTAGCTACTTTACCTGGTATGTGGGAAAGAACTATTACAATTGGTAGTGCTGGAAAAACATTTAGTGTTACAGGATGGAAGGTATGAGCTAAAATTCAAATAATTATCTTAACATTTATATTATCTTTTTATGTTATGTCTATCTTTTTAATTTGTGAAGCAAGTACAAAATGAAATTCCTAATTTATTTAAATATAATGAAAGATATGTTCAAAAGAATATAATTAATTTTTAAAATAAAGGGAACATTTTTGTACATTTTCAATTTATTTTGTGTTACTAATGGGAACTTTTTGTTTTAATATCTTAATCATTAGATTTTTATTTTACTTAAGATTTTTTTTTTTTATCCATCTTGCAATTTGTAATTTTTTTGAAAAATTTCCTAGATATGTAAACTTTTTATGCTTGGATTTATTATTCTTTTAATACTTAATAGTAATACTTTATTAATAATTCTTGAAGTATTGATTAAAATTCAATGATAAGTTATATATTCATATAACTGTAATGAGTTCATACAAAAATATGGTAGATGAAGTAGTTTTGAATTTTTTTATGATAAGATATTCATAAGATGCATCATAATTTTAATGCTATGAATGTTGAATTGCATCTACTACTACTTATTCTAGAATTGCCATTTTTTACTATGGGGTGTGTAGAAATTCAATTCTGTGTTTTCTATTTAATGTATGATAATTGTGTATATTTTAGAAGTTAATTAGATCTCTTAAGTAAATCATTTAATTATAATATGGATTTATATTTTCCCTTAGGATATTTTATCAGACTTCTGAATTTCTTCAATTATATTTCAAGCCATCATGAAATGCACAAACATATTATTGCACTCCAAAGTTTTATAAATGTATGTATTAACTTTGCACTGGTACAGCATGACTAGCACATTTGGCATTGGGCCTTATATTTAAGAACTTTGGTCACATGAAATTCATGATATCTTAACTTGATATCTTTCTTTCCTAACTGTCGCACCATGTTATGTGAAGACTTTGAGTTCCAGTTAAATTTAATGGCCTCCTTTATTCCATCTCTTTGGTGGAATCAGGATTCAAACTCGTGATTTCTTTTTAATGTGACCTGCTAAAAAACTTGCAAGCTTAATCTCTCTGGACTGCCCTGACCCCTTCAAAGTCTTCATTTTATTTGCTTCATCTGTTTTAAGTTTCACAAGTTCTGATGAAGTCATTTGCAAGTTCATGTAAGTGTAAAAAACAACAATTTCTTCAAAAATTATTTAGACTAAAAAGGATATCTTTTAATTAGAAAAATCATTGTAAAATAAAGAGAATTTATTTGTGGATTTTTTCATCTTCATTAGATAGGCTGGGCTTATGGACCGAAATCCTTGATTAATAGTGTGCTATTGCTTTTCTCAGTGTTCCAGAGAGCATGTCCTACTCCTATTCAGGTAAATATTATTTAATTATTTTTTAAAAATATTTTATTGTTTTTCTAGATTGGTTGGGCATATGGTCCTCAGCATCTGATTCAGTCACTGCAGCTTCTTCATCAAAACTGTGTTTATACCTGCCCCACTCCTGTTCAAGTAGGTACTTTTTATATCGTGTTATGTTCTGCATTTGAGGCTTTAAAGTCAAAGACTTCAAAATTGCTTTATATTATAATTCTTTTTTCCACATCATTAGCTTTAAAAAATGCAATCCTTTTTGTGTGTTTGAAATTATTAGAAAAAGAACTTTAAAAAGGAATTGCTTGATGAAAATTTTATTAATATATTAAAAAAAGCAAAACTTCTTTTTGCAATATTCAAAAATATTTAAAAAGTTTTGTTTTAAATTGAAATTATTAGTATAAGCCTTGTATTACTCTTCCATATATCATTTTAACAATGAGCTACCAGTTTTTCTGATTATCTGTATTTAAAGTGGGTTAAAATTAATTTTTTTCTCTTGTAAAACACTTCATAATGATAAATTTTTGTGTAAGTATTGATGATTGATTTTGTGTAAGTATTGATGATTGATTTTGTGTAAGTATTGTAATAATTTGAAAAAAAAATATTTGTAAAATTTATTTGCTGCTGATTGTTTTTAACTCGTGCTTAGTTGCTTACATCATACATGTGTATATTTTTAAAAAATATATAATTTAAATTATGTAAATTAGTTTTGCTTCTTATCCCCTTCATTTATTTCTTACAAATGAATTTTTCAGGAAGCTGTAGCTATTGGATTTGAGACTGAAATAGCACGCCTTGGTCAACCTGGAAGCTATTGGTTGGAACTTGCGGAAATGTTAGAGAAAAAGAGAGATAAGATGGTCAAATTTCTATCTGAAGTAGGCATGGCACCTGTCATACCAGCTGGTGGATACTTCATGATTGCTGATTTTTCTGCTTTAGGTTTGTTTCTTAAATTATTAAGAAAATTTTTTTAAAATTTATTCTTGTATTTTTTAATCTGTAAATTTTAAAGTATTGAATAAATTAGTTATCAGTTTTTAACCGATAATTCAATTATGAGATTTCCAACTTCATGAGAGAGAATAGGCTCAGACTTTAAACATGCTTCCTGATAAGAAAGATTCTCTAACATTAATTTCTGGTTCTTCTAAACTATTGAGTTCTATATTTTAATGTATTAATCCATTTTACATTAAAATTTAAAAAAGTATATATTTATTGAAAAAATAATTAAATTTTAAATTAATTTAAATTAAATTAATAATTAATATGTTAGTAAGTTTTAAGGATGTATGCTATCATTTATTGAAAGAATTTTTTTTTTTAAATCTGAAAAATACTCAAAGTGTAGATCCTGTTGTTTGATGTTAGTTATTATAGGTTTAAGTAGCAAAGATGATTAATAACTTTTTTTATTCTGCATATATAGCTACTTTTATTGTTTATAAGTCAGAATGAAATACTATGAACTTTACACTTAGTGTCATAAAGAAGTTGGAGTAAATATTGGGTTATAGGAGATGATTTGTAGAATTAGCTTGTTCCAACTTGGTAATAGATTCAAAGCTATGGTCAGATGGAGATTATCGTAAGAAATGATAAAGGAAGCTACGTATGTAATGTAATTCTACATGAAGTCCTCAGTTTAAGTTGAAATTATTAAATTGCAGTACCATTTTAGGTGTCATCATCACTTTATCGTAGCTGAAATAAGGAGGTTTCTTTTTCTTTTCCTGAAGCATTTTAATCATGTTATAACTATTAAAAAGTTATAAATAAGGTAGTAAAATAAGAGTGGTAGAGACCTTATCTCTTTATGACACTAGGATTTAGCCTAACCTGCCTTTTGGATAATATGACCTAGAGTTCTTGACCTGGTGCTCATTGTGGTGTGCTTGTATCTCTCCTAATGAATGGATAAATTCTGTTTACTACTATTTACAAGTTTTCTTTTGTTCGCTTGATATTTTTGAATGTTTGAAATACTTTTAAACTATATAAATTTTTTAGATAAATTGCTGTTATTGTTTTAAATTTCTTCTTTCTTTTAGGATTCTTTTTCATTAATATCTTTCCTATGTTTTACTAAAAAAGTTTTGCTAAACTGAAATGGAATCATTAAGTGAGGATGCAGTATATAAAAATATTGGGACAAAAAAAAAGTCAAATGATGAGTGTTTCTTTGAATGTAAATTGTTTTAATCTTTTCATTTCAAATTTTTTAATGTGATTATGTGAGGTAGGTGTTGTAAATGAGAAAGATTCTAGCTGGATATTGTATTACTTTGTAATCCGTAGTTTTTAAAGCAGTTTTTTTTTTATTTCAAATGTTTTTCTGATGCTATTGGATTTAAAAACTAACAATATACATTATGATTATGCTATCAAAATAATATTGAATTATATCTTTCAGCCTCTAAAGTGGATATATCTGGTGAGACAGGAACCAAAGATTATCAATTTTCAAAATGGTTATCCAAAAATAAGGTATATTGAATAATTTAATTCCAGTGCTGTCCACTATTTTGTATGCGTATTGAAACATAATTGTATAAATATATTGTTCATTATTTAAGTAGTCAGGCAGCTTATTTTTAATGAGAGTTATGAATTAAAAATATCTTTTCTTTTGAGTGAAAGTCTTATTTCTATTGTATTTATTTTATAAATTTGTCTTTGTATTTTATGTTATTATTATTATTATAAGTGTTCTTTTAAAATATTTAAAATACTGAAGTGTATTTATGTGTGTGTATATATATGTGTGTGTGTGTGTATGTATATTTTCTATTTATCAGTTGCATTTTCTTTTTAATTTATCCAAAATAGTCAAATTTACTATGTATATACTGAATACATGTTTGTTGAAATATGTTAAAAATTTATCAGCTTTGCAATTCATAATTCATTATTTTAGTCTAAGAACTGATTAATTAATAAAGTTGAAGGGATAATAATTGAATGTGAGGAATCTTGTATATTGTTATCCCTGATTTCTTTCTCTGTTCTTGCACCTGTGATATTTTCTAAATTCATTTTTAGAAATAATTGTATATTTATTGATTCTTTGACTAAAGCATGTCAATTATCAACTGTTAGTGTACTTTTTCTTATTTCTAAAATTCTAAAAACCTTTAAATAGGAATAATATGTTTGTTTCAAAATCATATATATTGTCAAATAGTTTATTATGGTTGGTTTTAATATAAATTTGTTTTTATTATAATGTTGATTTTTCATTTTTGTGCTATTATGTATTTAAAAAAATATTAAAATTGTGAAGTATGAGAACTTGGAACAAATGTGCCTGAATATTTCTTTTGTAGCAAAATTTTATTTGATGTTAAAGTTTTTTTTTTATTATTATTATTTTGTTTCTGCTAATTTAATATTTAAAAACAGTACAATGAATTGTTGTATTTCTTTATTTAGAGATATGTTATTGAATTTGTAATGTTTTTAGCAGCATATTTCTATTTAAATGTTCTTGTTGCTATATATGTATCACAATAAATAGAGATCAGTTTAATTTTTAAAAAATATATCTAACATAATTTGATCTCTGTTTCCTTTTTTATAGAAATTGCAAGGAATTCCACCAAGTGCTTTTTATTGTGAAGAAGATAAGCAGTTGGCTCAAAATTTGATTCGATTTTGTTTTATCAAGGTATATACTCTATTTAGATCAATTTTCAGTGCTCACAATTAAATTTTTTATTGGCTTATCGGAAAAGTTTATGCTGATTTTCTATAGTTGTAGGGACAGGTCTGAACATATTGGAACAATTGAAAACAAATGACATGCATACATATCATGAAAAATTTTACTTCAGGTGTATTTGGAAAAAAATTCAATTACAATATGTTAGTTTTTGTCAGTTTCATTCACTTTTGTTTATGGAAGAAAGCAATATGCACTTTAGACATTTAATGCTTTTCTTTTATTGGAAAGCAAAAGTGCTATAACAGCAAACAACATATGAACTGTTTATGACAAATGTGCTGTAGCTAAAAGAACTATGTAGGTTTTATTGGCTTAAAGTTGGTGATTTCAACCTTAAAGTTCAAGAATATCTGGGTAATCCCTCCATGACAGATGAAGATTGGATTAAAACATTGATAAAGAATAATCCACACTATACAACATATAACTTAGCAGAAATGTAAAATATGATGAAATCCATCATCCATGAGCATTTTGTGAAGCTTGGCTACATAACCCTTTTGAGGTATGGGTTCCCCACAATTTAACGGAGAAAAATTGGATGGATTGCATTTCTGTATGCAACTGATTCTATAAGTGCAATGAGGAGAGGCCATTTTAGAAATATATAGTGATGGGGTATGAAAAATTGATCATCTATTATAATGTTGAGCAATAAAGATCTGGAGAAAGCAGAATGAACCACCTTTAGTCACCTCAAAAGCTTCATCCGAAGATCATGTTGTGTGTCTAGTGTGTCAGAATAGTCCCACTGTAGTTCATGCATATCACAAGAGGCATCTAAAATGGGTAGCCAGTGTTTGGGGGTATAGCCAGGTACCTTGCCCCTGGGGATTATATCACAAGCTTGCTTTCTTTAGGTAGGTACAGGCATCATGACCCCAAGGCACCTTAGTGATCTTTACCATTTCATTCCATACTATCTTTGGTAGTCACAGGTGATGCGCTCCCGGCATACCCCAGCGATCCTTCTCTATTTTTGACGCTCCTTTTCAACCAATTTTTATCTTTTTCACCTGTCTAGACCACTGTTACATCTTGTTTAGCACAGTATATCTTCATCTGGCTCTTGTGCCAATAAACTTCACTTTCATTCACTCACATAGTTATTGGAAAGGGATTGTATATTATGAGCTTTACCAAACAACAAAATGATAAATTCAGAGAAGTATTCTTCTCAATGAGACCAATTGATAACTTGACAAAAGTTGGAGCTCAGTTGGAAGTTCTACTCCATCCACTATATTCACCAGACCTTGCATTCTCAGATTTCTACATATTTCAATCATTATGAAATTCCCTGAATGAAAGAAAACTTCCAACTTTTTGGCCAAGATAAAAAATTGTGTGGAAATTTTTTTTTTTTTTTCCTGGAAATCCCGAGAGATTCTAGATGGACGGAATTTTCAAGTTGCTTGAAAGATGGAGAAAGGTTGTAGAACAGAATAATATCTTTATAATTTAATAAATGTGTACTAACATTTAAATCTTCAATGTTTCAATATCCCTTCAAAATCAGTACAAACTTTCCAGACAATCCAATACTTTATAACATTTCCTTTTCTTGCCCCCCCCCTTTTTTTAAATATCCAATGATGTCTTTTAATTTCTGAAAAAGTGATTTTATTCCTTCTGAATGAAATTAGGTTACTTTTCATTCTAAATATTTTTAACTTCTGAAAATAAAATTGCTTTGTTCTGTGTATAATATGCCTTAAGTATGTTAGATTAGTTTTCATACAAGTTATTGTATTCTTAAATATTATCTCTTCAATTTCATATACTTTTTTGTGATGCAGTGTACTGAATATGAACTTAACTTTAGCAAATATGGTGAAATGAATTCTCATTTCAATTATTTATTCATAACAATAATATCCTTTTTAAGTAATGCCATTCTTTTTATTGGTAATGAGATTTCAAAATTAATTCTGAAAAATTAGGAATAGATTGCCATTTGCATGAGATTTTAGTGAGATCAGGTGTATTTAGATTAAAATATACATAGTTACATTTTCATAAGGATAATATAGAGGCTTGAGTTAATGTGATTATATTCAAGGGCTATTTCCTTGTGTAGTATTTTTTAAAGTTTTAAAATTATATTTATCATTCCTATTCAAAACACTATTGAATAAGGATTCTGAAAATACTTAATTATTTTATAAAGTAACTGTGTATAAAGTAAATTTTAATATAACTGTATAGTATAATAACTGTTTTATAAAGTAAATTTTATATTGTAACTGATATTTGATACACAGATTTAGAAGTTTACAGTATCGTTGTTTTTAGAGTTTGAATAAAATGGATAATTAGCAAAGTTACCTATCTCATTTTAAACATTCTGAAACTAAAAAAATATTAAGTTTTAGTTAAGTTTCAAAATTATATGTTCCGAGTGCAAAAAGAGTATGTACCTTGTTGGTTACATAGCTGTTAATTTCATGGTTGTCCATTATGAAACTGAAATTTATATATATATATATGTGTGTGTTCTGGAGCATACATATATAATCTTTCACTAAAACATTTCATTGAACTATGTAAATTTTCAAAAAGTTTTGAAAATTCTTTTATAAATGGAATTAAGAAAATTTTTAGATCAAGATTTCAATTCTATCCTTCAATATTAAAAGAAATACATATTGTATTAATTACATTTAATTGTTGCATTAAAGAATGGAAAATGAGAGCTACGATTATTCAGATTTTGGAAAAATTTACTTTTGGAATTTGAACAATTCCATTTAAACAGATGAATAACACCTTTCTGTAGAATAGTTGCATTTTTTAATTGCCTGTGTTTCAAAAATGTATAAAAATAATATTTGTTTCATAAATTATACAGTCTTAATTGATGTGCAATTGTACCATTTTTTTGAAAAAAAAAATTAAGCTAGCTAAAAATTATGAATAAAATAAATTTATCTCCAGAGATAAAGTTTATGAGAAAAAATAATTCATTAATAAAGAACTGTGATTAAAATAGTTTTATAATAATATAATAAACAATTCCATATAATTAAAAGAATTGTACTAATTTTTTACATTTTATATTCTCCACTTTTCAAATAAATTGCTGTCATGTATGAAAATTAATTGCTCTTTTTATAAAAATTACCTAAAATCTTGTTTTAAAAATATTGTTCTTTTATGCAAATGTTTTTTTAAAAATAATTTTAAATATTTTTTTTAGGAGGATTCAACTTTAGAAAAGGCTGAAAAGATTATAAATGATTTGAAGAAGACTTTATAAATTCTTTATACTAAGCTCTGGATGAACTGCTTATGTAATTTTTTTTATGAATGAATTGTTTATATAAAAATATTGGTTTGTTATTTCTTATAAAACTTTTATTTTAAATAAAAAGAATTGTTGCAACACTTTGTTTAATATTTTGTTTATCATTTTCATTATATTTTCCTTGATTTAAATATTTAATATGAATTTTACACATAAAAATGTTTTGATTTGCAAAATTATCTTCAGAATTATATTTTTAGACATTTAATACTCGAAAATGTCTCCAGAAATTCATTGCATAATTAAATGTGTATTTTACTGTTCTGTAGACATTCAAGAATTGTTATTGATGTATTGAATTCAATATAATAACTCTAAATATTTTATTTTCAAATATATAATTACTGTACATCAAACAATTCCTTTCTCTCTGTTGATTATTGTTAAAAATTGGTTTTGTGCCAATTTAAGTGCTAAAACATTTTAGCTGAAAATGACAAATCTTTTAAAGATAAAATTTATGAAAAATTCTCTATTTACTTGGCATTGGAAGAATTAATCTTCATCTGAAATGACCAAATAAGTGTTTCCACTTCAGTTTTGAATTTCATCTATTCATAGTATAATTTATTGTAATAATATTTACAAAGTGATTTTAATTTAGCCCAATGTGTACTCTCTTGCTGACATTATTATTTGGAGATACATTTTGATTTATATATTAAATGGTGTAACCAATTGCAATGATAAATACCTTTTTAATTTGAGATTGTGGATGTATAGATTTAAATTGGGTATATTTGCAGGTTCCAGAAAAACTTATACATAGTAATGTTTTCTAAGACATATTTTATTGTAAATATAAAGGAATAAGCAGCCATGCCTGCTAACAAAACTATTCACAATGCAAAAGGATAATTAAGAATGTTTTTTCACATTTTTTTATATTGTTGTCATGTAGAAGATGGGGGGTTCCAAACATTTCAGAGATAGAAATGAAGTTCAGATTTTCAAGATCAATTGGAACTGTGGTAGCCTGGTTGGTTCAATAAGACATTCATAACTAAATAATGTGTTTGATCTCATTCTCTAAAGAATGTTGTGTAGCAGATTTGATACACATTAAATGTCTCTGGGCAGTGGTGGATCCTCAATGAGATCAATGTCCAAACCGTGCAATGTTCAAGTACTCTGATGCGTTCATTAACATAGGTAGAGCTTTAAAAACCCATTAGACAACTGTAGTGCACTTGGTGATTGCCGAAAATGAAGATGTCTGCCTGGCATGGATGTGGCAACACTGACACTGGACATTTGATGATTGGAAATAAATGTAATCTGAGGAACTGCATGGCAGTAACCACATCAAACCATAGATCCCACCTGTCAACAAAGAACTGTATGGAAGTCCATAACGCCATAAAATTTACTTAAATGGGAATCGCAAGAAACCCAGTTGCATCTACAAGTATATGACTGATCAGTGGTATATTTCACATCCTTTTTGATGAAATGCACCCTTTTATGTCCACATAAGTATCAAAATGCTATGTGATTACAGGAATTGTGTCATTCTCGCCCAGTTCTGAACGTGATTAAAAAAGCATTTGAGACATTATCAAACAGAGAAGTCTAAGACCTGTGAATACATTTAAATTGTATTTCTTATCTATTTTTAAATTTAATTATAAAATTTAATTTTTTTTTTTTTTTAAATAAATGCCTTGTCATTGTTGAACAATAATTATCCTGAGCCAGAATGGATCCGAGTCTATACTGATGGATCTAAGATGAGTGATGCAGTGGAAGCGGTATGCACAGCATATTGTTCCCACAATATGCCTCTCCAACTTAGATGCTGAAGCCGACGCAATTTCTTTGAAAAGTCTGTTATTCTTGTCGACTCTAGATCAGCTGTAGAGACAATTGCACTCCAGCACCTCTTAAAATCTTCAATCGTTAGTCAAATGAAACAAGATATATGGGAGCTTATTATGAACAGCAAAATTGTAGAATTCCAATGGATACCATAATGTGGATAGAGATAGTAACAACAGTGGACCTACTGGCTAAGAAGCACAAAATCACATATGAAAGAGATTGCTATTCCATTGGATTCCCTTAAAAGATGCATTTGCATGAAAATCATGTTAAGCTACTACACAGATCTGTCTTATAAATCCAGAGATAAATCTTGGGAAAATATTGTAAATGACTGGAAAGAATTCAGTCATAGAACCACGTAAAAAGGTGGTGGCCAATTTTATATTAAAAACTAGACATGACTGCCTAGCAGAACATCTAAAGAGAATAGGCATATTGACCAATAGTTTATTCCTATCTGCAAAACAGATATTATGAATAGAGAGCACTTACACATTTGCCTGCGCCTTGACCCCCTATTACAACTTCGAGGTGATGCCTTCTTTACCCGAAGCCCCAGGGATCTCATGTCCTGAACACTTGAATGCTCTCCCTCTAGGATATTTTAGAGTTTTTATAGATGTTTTAATTTTTGAATTTATTCTCTTTAATTAGGATTTTATAGATGTTTTGATCTTTGAATTTTGTCTTTTTAATTTTTGTTTTTCTTGGTCTTTACTTTAAGTGTATTTGTAATTAATTTTTGATGTTTGTGTGAATTGCCAGATGTTTATGGATTGAATTCCTTTGAGCCATATGTAACAACAACACTTAAATTGTAGAACCCTCTACTAGAAGTACCTTTCAGGGACACACCTTTTTCAGTAGGGCATCATAACTCTAAGGTGACTTAGAGATTTTTCTTTCCCATGGCATGTATAAATATGGGTGACATGCTCCCAGGATACCCTAGAAATCCTCTATTTTTAACCAATTTTTATGTTTTTTTTTTTTTTTTTTTCTTTCAAATACCTAGTTCATGGTCACACCTTATTTGGTACATTATAGCAATGTCTGTCTCTTTCGCCTTTAAACTCTACCATCACTTTCACCTTACTGAAAGTAAGGTGTGCACTGCCTTCAGAACATATTCAGAAGCTCGCTAAGTCCTTGTCCTGTCTTATTTCTGCAATCCTGCACTGTCATAGTGAACCTACCATATATTAGACTGGTGTGCCAATTTTTATGGCCTTTTAATGTGAATTGTCAATTTGTCATTGTTATGAGCGAGTAATTTGTAACCTTTTAGGTACTATGTTGTTTGAATGGATGGAAACATTCTATAAGTCTTAGAGCATTTCTTATAATTATTTTTTACGGTTACTTTATATTTTACTGCTCCATAAATTTATACCCTAGCGATCCTTGTCTAATTTCGATCCTCCTTCTTGTCAACCAATTTGCATCTTTTCTTCCATTTTTTTTTCACGTCTAGACCACAGTTAAATCTTTTTTGGCTCAACATAACCATATCTGGCTCTTGCGCCAATAAACTTTACTTTCTCACTTGAGACTTCTTGTCGATCAATCTATTTTCATAGTTTGAACATCTTGATCACAGATTTACCTTGTTTGGCACCGTATGGCCACATCTGGCTCTTGCGTCAATAAACTTCACTGTCACTCACTCCATAAATTTAGATTGAATGACAAATACAAATTTGCATGTAAAATACTTTATTTTTCAACAAGTTCATGTCATGTAAATTTATAATTAAATGTTTATTTTCACAAAAATATGTATCATTTTATACAGATCTTCCAAAAAATGTGTTGATCAAAAGAATCTAAATGTATCCAGATGTCGAGTGCTACTTTATTTTCAAATAACACAACTGTGCATTTCAAATGCTTTAAATTATTCATTATTTTGTATTGATTATAATATATTCAGGATCTTATTAGCTACAATAAACATTCCTGCAACTTTTATTAAATTATTGATAAAGATAATTTGTGTGACATATTTTTCTTATAGTTTAACAGTAAGGCATAATATATGTACAAAAAAAAATATTGAAACAAAGGAACCTGACTAATTTTTACTTGTACATAAGAAATTATAAACTATCGATACTTAAAATTTATATTTCAGCTATTCAACAAATATCAAGGAATTTTATTTAGAAATATCTGCATTTAGAAGTAAAAAATAATGTACTGGTTTCATAGTGTATTCTTGTTATATGGATTGATTTATCAAAATGAAAAAAAAAAATTAATGAAATGTTAAACTGTGAAAAAATAAAACGAGAATTTTCAGCAATTGTCACTATTTTGTTATATTAGAATTTGAAGAAATTCCTTTAAAATTTGAATTAAAATACTTTATCTTTATAAAATAAATATATAAAATTTTTTATAAAAGAATATTTAATTTTCTTAACATTTTTAAAAGAAAAAAAATTATATGCATAAAAAATACCATGAGATAGGTTGCAAATTTAAGATAATAAAAAGCTCCAACTTCTACCTTTTCACTTCCCTTTGTTTTGTTTTTTTTTAAATTTTATTTAGATTGGGATTATTTTGATCGTTACAATTATTACGATGCATTCTATAAAATGAAGGCTGCCTATAGTTTTTTTTATTTGTTCAGACTTAATACGTACTAATTAACCTATTTTGTTAGAAAAGGAGCATATATATTTTCATTTTTGATAAATCAAACACATATTTTTAAAACTATTTATTGTTCTGTTTTGAATATTTATTTAATTGCTCTTTTTAATGCTAATTATCAGTTCTATGGTTATATTATCGACTGTCTGACGATATGTGACTCGTATTATAAATATATCTCTGAAATATTTCACAATTAGCATCGTGAATCATTTCAAAAATCTTTTGATCATTGGGGGGGGGGGGCCGAGCAGGGCCAACTTACTGAGAAGTTATTAAAATTCTTTCTGTATTGAAACAGAATGTAAAGCCTGCAGCAATCGGCACATTTTGGCACAAACTAAAAATCTTTCCTGTAGCTTTAGTTTGCTCTTTTCCATGATGAACCATGAAATCTGAGATATCTAGATTTACATGGTTTGCGCTGGAAAAAGGCAAATTGTATGCGTATTCATAAATTAAATGTCAAGTGTCCTTTCAGCATGGTTGCAGATTCTTGCAGCACAAGTCAACCGAGAGTTTGGTGTCGTTCTTGACTCCATGGGGCTCGCACACATGATCTCTTCTGAACCAAGGATAGCTGCCGTCTTTTCCTATAATGAGGCAAGCGTCTGATCTAGTTTGCGCTCTAAGATCTTCGCTGCTGAACTGTAAGAGAAAAGAGTTTGTATTAATATGGTTAACAAACTGAATCCGGTGGGAATATTTCACTAGGGAAATGTTTCTTAAAGTATTTTGATTTGTCTTTCTTAGCGATTCATTTTCAATGAGTTTGCGTTACAGTTGAAATGAAGAATGTATTTAAATTATGCAAAGATCAAAATTAAATCCTTTTGTTCATCAAAACATAAGAATGTAATAAAATTGGTTAGTCTTATAAATGGTTAAGTGCTCTCGTGTGCAAAATTAAGGGAATCTGCACATTATGTCTGAAAAATTAATGGAAGACAGGTTTTAATTAAATACGATATAAATATGTATTTATAACAGAGAAAATTTATCATCTAAAAGAGTCATTTTATGTACGCTTGATTAACAAAAAAGCTAATAGTTCCGAAATCCTCGTTCTGGTATCAAATTGAAAATGAGCCTAATATGGCGTATAGTACACGTCACAGTCATGCTGGTCTCACAGCGTGACAACTTACTAAACAGAAGGCAATTGAGAAGTATCTATGGCAGTTTTTAGCTCCGGGGTGGTTTTCGGAAGGGAAGCGTCCCACACCGGCTCTATAGAGTTAAGGTGAGGAAATCTGGTGGACCGATCCTTGTAGTGAATATCCTCACTTTCCAAATAATCGTCGATCGACAGAACCCTATGTGGTCAAGCGTTGTCGTCTATTACGGCTCCCGTCTACCGGACATTTTGATTTCGTTATCTTAACGTTAATCTCATGGAATTTCGACTTTCGTTCTCAAATTTTTACTATTTTATCTACACTGGTTATCATAAATTAAGGAAAAATCACAAAAATAGCGATAACTCTTTCAAAAGTAAGCCAAACCGTGCAAAATTTGCATATGTTGTCCACTAAGAGTAGCTGAGTAAAATTGCAATATGCAAATTAGTGACGCTGCACTCGGCTTACGTCATCTGCCTGGAGCATAAAAGTCCAAGTTTGAGAGAAAGCACACAAATTTTACTGTGATTGCGACATTGAAAATCTGAGATAGCCAATTCGTAATAATGACCTCTAGGCATCATTTGCCTGAAGAACTACGATGGAGAGCCATCGGGAGACTAGAGGCAGGGCAGAGTCAATCAGAAGTGGCCAGATGGCTAAATGTGAGTCCATCTGTGGTTCATAGACTTTGGAGGCAATTTCAAACCACAGATTCGGCATCTAGGAGGTTCAGTCAAGGACGGCCAACTGTTACGACCAGTGCCGATGACCGATATTTGACATTAAGTGCACGCAGGAATAGAACCGCTACTCCGACACATCTTAGATCCTCTCTTGCTGCAGCCACCGGAAGGTTGGTGTCAACGTCAACTGTGCGCAGAAGGCTCCACGAAGGTGGTCTGTATGCGAGACGACCAGCCATTTGCGTGCCGCTCACATCACGCCATAGGAGAGACCGTTTGCAGTGGGCCCGACAACATGTCCACTGGACGTCAGATCAATGGAGGCCTGTTCTCTTTACGGATGAGTCCAGGTTTAGTCTAGAAAGTGACAGTAGACATTATTTGATATGGAGAGAACCTGGGACCCGTTATCATCCATCAAACATCCGTGAAAGAGATGCATACGGAAGAGGCAGTGTCTGTGTTTGGGGAGGCATATCCTTAGGAGGGCGCACAGACCTCCATGTCTTTCCAAGGGGAACCGTGAATGCTCAGGTTTATCGAGACAACATCCTTGATGCTTATGTGCGCCCATATGCCGGGGCGATTGGTGATTGCTTCCTGTTACAGGACGATAATGCAAGACCACACAGACCTCGCATTGTTGATGATTATCTTCAACAGGAAACAATTACGCGCATGGAGTGGCCAGCTCGATCCCCGGACTTGAATCCTATCGAGCACGTTTGGGATGCTCTAGGGAGGCGTGTATTTGCCATCAATCCGCCCCCTCAGACCCTTGCCGCGCTTGCATCTGCTTTACAAGAGCAATGGCTCTCACTTCCTATTGAACTGATAGACCGCATAATTGAAAGCATCACACATCGCTGTTTGTGCTGTATTGCTTCTAGAGGCAATCATATTCCATATTAAAGGTACTTTTTCTATTACAAACCGATACTTCCAATTTGTTTATTTTATACATGTGCTAATTTCTATACTACTATTAATGTCTGATAATTTCTTTTTATGTTGTTTAATACCTTACTATGTGTTGTATATTGTGGGTAAGTTTCATAAAATTCCATGTATAATTTCTTGAGTTATCGCGATTTTTGTGAATTTTCCTTAATTTATGATAACCAGTGTATTTGATTGCAATAAAGTACATCTGAAAGAGCAAAAAATAATGAAGACTTCTGCGGAATTACTTTTTTCCTCCGATTTTTAATTATGTTTTTATTCTTATTTTAATCATTCGTTTGAGAGTTTTTTGGTCTAAAAAATATTTTAAAACATTTTTTTTAAAAAAATCGGAGGGGAGAATCAGTGAGGCATATGTGTCGTGAAGGAGTACGAACACATATGTCTCCCCGACATCCCTTCCTTACGTATTAAATTCTGTATATTTGCATAGTTCTCTGAATATTTGCAGCGGTATAATTAGTATCTTTGGTTCAATACTTTGTGTAAAAGTAGACATAATTTGTAAATTCACGTAACTTTGCACTTGAATGTATTTTTTATAGCAATTTATATCAGAGAATTGATGTAAAATTAATATTAAATGTTTTGTTTTCAATAATAAATGTTAATTGATTTTTTTTTAATCTTAAATTTCTAATTCTTTAATACCGCAATGTTGAAATTTCGATTTTAAGGAACTCTACAAGATATAAAGATTTATTCTCAAAAGAACTATTTTAAATATGCAGAATTCAAATTCTATTTAAGATTGATTAGCATGAATAAAATTGATCAATCAATCCTAAAAATTTGTTTAGTTTAAACCAGTTATATTGAACTTCCAAAAATTTTCTAGAATATTTCGAAGCATTTAAGATTTGTTTTAATGTTTTCAAAAGCTTGATAATAATTGTACGTTATAGTTCGATTTTATTCAGTAAATAATTTTTAAAATATTATGCATATTAAATATTTACTAAAACGCACTTTATCCAGCATTCCTATATGAGGATCAATCAATCTATAAATTAGGAAGCGAGAGTAGCATAGATTTGACCTTGATGGAAAATAAGTCTGATGATCGTTGCAGTTGTCATAAAATAACCTATTTATCTTTCTGTCGATTTTTATTTTACTATTTAAGCTGAAAACACAACAAAAGTGTGGCGCATACAAATACAGCAGAATTCCGATTTTACGTTTTTCAATGTACCAGCAGAGAGAAAATCGGGAATATTTATATTGCAACGAGCTTTGATTAAAAATTCAAACTTTTCAACAAAAATGAAATGAATGCATTTATTATATTTGTGTAATTCATTTTTAATACACGTTAATTTAGAGTATTTCGATATTTTTGTGGATTACTGGGGGGAGGGGTAGCTTGGTTCTTGAATTTTATGTCATTAATTTAAAGTTTGCAAACACACGATATCAATTTCGCTGATGAATGAAATGTGACGCAGGAAGAGGTGAATGGATACCGTGAAATCGACAATCTGTTGTATTATGCATAATACATTGAATATATTTAAATAAATATTTTAATGAAATATGAATATCGCCGAAATAAAAAAACAAACAAATGCACAGTCCCTGGCACTTCGATAATAATATATCGTAAGGTATAACTCCAATATTTTCCGTGTTCTTTAAAGAAATTACAGCAATCGATCCAATTTATTATAAATTAAACCGATTATTATACAGATTCAAGAACAAATAATAAATATAGACTCAAAGAAAATCATGCCTATTGTGTATTGAGTTTTATAAAAATAATAATAAAAAAGTTTTACTTTATTTTTATTGTTAGTTTTGCTCCGACGTTTTTAGAGATGTAAAAATAGTTTTGTTCAGTTTAAAAACAAAAAAAATCTTTAAGATTGTTAAGGTACTAAAGTCTAAAAATTAAAATCAAAAGCATTTGTAAGAGTTTTGTTTTCAATTCACTTTATCAACTACGTTTTAATAAAATTACACATGGTTTCAAATACTTTTGATAGTATAATTTCACAATATTAAAATTATTTTCACGAATAATGTCTCAAATTGCTTATTTCACATCGGGCAGACATTAAAATATATACGAGGTATGCTTATTACATAACGAGACTGGCGCTGCTAAAGAAGTGCACATGCACCAATCGCCAGCGACCGACAGCTGTTTAGCGTGAAGCCCTCTCTTTCGAATGCAATGCCTCTAGTTTCTGTTAGCAAATCTGTATAGCTGTAGCTTTCGTTCGCATTTGAGTTACTTTTTTGTTTCACTGGAAAAATGATAAGTGAGTAACGAATTGTTGTGAAATTTCTCATGAAACTTGGGAAAATCGCTACTGATAATTTATTGAAAGAAATGTATGGCAATGAATATTTATCGCTTGCACGTGTTTCTGAATGGTTTAAATGTTTTCAAGATTGCCGAGAAGACATTGAAGATGATTCACGCCCGGGTAAACCTTCCACGTTAAAAACGGATGACAATATCGGAAAAATCGATAATCTGGTTCGATCTGACCATCGATTAAGTATTCGTGCGAACGCTGAGACTATAGGAGTTGATAAAGAATCCGTAAGGCAAATTTTTCCATCGAGAAAATGCGCCGGTTCATTCCACATTGTCTGTCAACAGGTTTCTAACCAAGTATAGCATCCACCTTATTCACCGGATTTTGTGCCATGAGACTTCTATGTTCCCTATTGTGAAATCTGCATTAAAAGAAACAAAATTTCAGTAGTTGAAGCTGTGAAAGAGAAAACGGCACGCGTCCTGAAGAATCTGACAAAAGAAGACTTCCAGCACTGTTTCGAACAATAGATAATTTGCATGGAGCGTTGTAGGGATAGAGGAGGGGTGTATATTGAAGATGATAAATAAATATGTAGTGCATCAAAATAAAATGTTTTTTTGCAACGTCTGTCTCATCATTTAATAGCCACGCTTCGTAGCCAGGTGCTGGCATCATATAAACGGATATTCTTTAATATGCATTTATTCTTTCAGCTACATTTTTAGAGCTGCGATATTTTTTTTTTACTTTTAAAGAAATTAACCTGTTGTATATCTACTTTAGTATTTTTTATCCTCGGGAAACATTTGCAACGCATCGTGAATTCAGACCTTAATTATACTTGTCTTAAAATATATTCTTTGTATTTATTGCGAAAATAGAACATTTTGCATTAATGCATGAAGAAATTTTCCTTTTTTTTTTTTTTTCGTTTTGAATACAAATAAAAGGAATATTAACAGATAATTTAGTAACGTTCTGATTTTCTCATGAAAAAAAAAAGAAATTTTAATGATTTTTGACGACTTGACACATTTTATCCATATTGTTAAATTTCAAGTGCATTTTTTTTAAAAAAATTATAAATCTGCTAATGCTCTAGCGTGATAAACCTGAAATAATTGCATGACTTCAATATTCGACAGACAAAAAAAAAAACCCCACTAAAGCCTTAAAAAGATCTCAAACTATACATTTTTGAATGAGTACTTTATTTCAGCTTCAATACGCAAAGAAATATAGTTCGCTCCAACTTCTCTATCATAATTTAACATACCTTTTAACTCATCTTGTCTATCGATTTTGTGCATCCTCCATAAAATTACCATAATTTAACCCAATTTAATCAACTCTTTTTCACCCTGTCATACACTAAAAGCTTTTTCCCACAATTATTCATTTGCCACGTCAAATAGAAATCAAACTTTTACGGTACGTTAGATGTCATATATTACTGACCTTTTTTTCCCTCTCCCCCTAATCATGTGAACCATATTATCTTTTAAAAATAATTTCATATGTACAAGTGACTTCTCACTCAATAAATGGGAAATGGGTTAAAACTGTTTACGGGAATCGATGAGATTTCTGGCCATGAATAAAGTAAATCCTATTACAGGAATTGCTGCCCTAAATGAAGACATTAAAAAACAAATCTGATAATAATCTAAAGACGCTCCTTCTTGTTGCAGTCTGTTAATCAAGAGCACAATGGTGCTTAGTTAGATTACCAGGCTTTTAGCACTTAATTTAAAGTAATTGGTACTATTAGGATGTTTAATGGTGGGCGACCGACACTTTTGCTACTGTTGTTGGATTTTAGACTCCTCTGACCAGTATTTGAATATCATAGCGTTTTTAAAGAGAAATTGTGTACTTATTGTCTGATTTATTTTACTTTTTAAAAATTCTAGAATGGAATGGTTAAGTCTCGAGTTACATAGTTGACGATACAAGGGTCCAGTTGTAGGTTCGAGTTCTGATTCTAAAAGTAATGTCGTGTTACTAACATAAGTGTCTTCGTCGCTTGATCAAGTCTCAAATTATTAAGTCCTTCACCCTTCGGTGAAGGACTTAATAATTAGTAGTTTCGATGTAGAACTTAATAATTACAAAGTTTTCGTATTTATTCAAACCACTCAACAGGAAGAAATTCGTAAGGAAAAAAAGGAAGAAATTCATCTTCTTTTGTACTTTAGGTCGTTCCATCGACTCTTTCAGGGCTGCTTTAGTGACTAATAGTTGCTATAGTGACTGAATGTGAGAATCAAGTCATGAACTTTAGAACTCATTCCACCAAAGACACGCATGCGTATTAATGGTAACAATCAAATGAAACACAACTCAAATATGCTTGTATTTGACCAACTGTAGGAACTGAATTAAAATTAAACGCATTGTGGAAATTAAAAGAATGAGGGGTATAACTAACGTGTCTTCTGACTATAATTTTGAATTACGAGGTTCTTTGCCAATAGTTCTTTTTGTTACCCTAATGAAGTGGTTGGTAGTTGATATATGTATACATGCAACATTTTACATTAAATGTAGTAAGAAGAGAATGTGATACCTTTAAGTTTTAATTTTCTTAAAGAAAAAATTTTGGGTTGTAAGAAAAATACATACTATATACAATTATGTTATAACGTTGTTAAAATTCCCTCTCCATTAAAAGAATCCTCAATTAAAAACAAGTATGCATAATATTGGTAAATACGATACCTTTATAGCTTTGGATTAATAATTATACTCAGTATGCCTTATATTACAGACTAAGATTCAAAGAAAATTAGAGAGAAATTGAACATTATTACAAACTTCAAACGATAAATTTCCTTAAATTTCAATTTTTGATTCTAGTTTTCGGAATAGGGCTTATAATTGTACGTTTTTAGCATGAAACATATTTCTGAGTTTTCTATATTAGGAAATGCAATGTGTTTTTAATTTTTTTTTATATATTTCGTTCAACGTTTATCAATTTTTAATTTTCAAAAATTCATAAATCATAATCGATTTGTTCAGTTTACGAATAATCGATTTTTTCAATTAAATTCAAAATGATTCCTTTGATTATGTTATATTTCTAAAACATGCGAAAACTGTAGCAACTGTAAAATATACGCATTTTATCAAAAATAAAAGTAAGTAAAAGAGAATTTTTCTTCAAATGTGTATAACTGCAAAAAAGGAGATGAATATTAATTCATAATATTTTAATGCCTTTTTTCGTATTTACTGGAAAATTTTTAAACTTAATTCTAATGGTTTTTTACTGTTCTTTTGTTTGTTATTATTTGAAATTAAATTATCGTCTGCTTTAAACTCGGATGATTAAAAAAAATTTCTTTTTTTTTAGTCTCGTGTTCCAATGAACATATGCTGTTGATTTTCGTAATTCAATATAGGTTAAGAAAGTCGAATTCTTTAAGATTCTAAAGAAAACCAACTTATTAATATTCTTGTTTCAAGTCTTTTTCTAGTACAAAAATGAAATTATTCTCAGCATTCTTTAACTCGATGTTTAAGTAACTGAAGAGAAAAAGAATTATCTGTCTTGTTTTGATTCTATAATGTCAAAGCATGGAGAAAAAAAAACTTGTTAAAAGAAATCAAGTTCTATGAAGAGGATTATTTTTTTCCTAATATTTGCGATTGAATTCTAAAAAGGTATTTATTTTAATCATAACCTTTTAAACGCGTGCATAGATTAAAATAAAAATAAGTGATATAGTTATCCATTTTCACGTTCGGGTATTCAGTAATTATATATAACATTTTTTAGTTTCATAATCATTTTTATAAATTTTTTTCAAATATTAATTTTATAACATTTACATTTATTTTCCTCCATCTATATTTTTCTTTCAAATTAGTAGCTTTATTTCTTATAACCACTAAACAGTTAAACAAAGCTTGTCTAATTTTTATGTGACAGTTAAAGAGATATAACTGTCTTCTATGTTTCTTAATTAGTATGCATTTATCCGTGAGTACAAATTTTTGTACGCCTCGTGTTAAACCAGAAGGCACACAAGGAATTTCAAGAAGTTGGAATTCAATAATGAGAGTTATTTTAAAAAATAATAATTGCAAACAGTAATTCATGAATAATTATTTAAAAAATCACAGTGAAGGGAATATGGATTACCCCCCTCCCTCTGAAAACGAATTGTTATTATTCAAGATTAATGTAACAAATATCATTCCATCTACATCTCATTTTTTTAATGAAAAAAATTTTAAAAAAGAGTTTGTATTCGGTTGAACAAATTCCAGAACCTGCATTTGACGTTTTAAAGAAATTGAATGTTATCAGTTAATAAACTACCAAGAAAGAAAATTCATGGTTTAATTTTCTTTAAAAATAATAATAGCAATTTATCATTCGAAAAGGAAATATTTATTAGACACAAGAAAAATTAGGTTACTTCATAATATTAGGAAAGAAAAAACAGCGTATATATATTTACTATCTTTAAAATAAACTCCATTTATTCCTTAATAGCTTATAATATATCTCTGTAAAAAATAATATGGCAGATCTCTTATAAGTTCTGTCAATTTCCTTTGCAATTTTCTTTTTAAAAAATGGATCTGTTTACTTGTTTTATCGTTGATTATTTTCAACAACAAAATATAACGGTACATTGGGCTTAAAAATAAATCTTGTTTTTAATCCTTTTCTTTTTAAATCGCACTATTTTTAGAATTCATTTATTTATAAAACTCTCGCATCATTTGGTGCGAGAGTTTCTCGGTCTTGAGAGGTTTTTATCACGAGAAAAAAGTTTTGAAAAATTTTCTTTAAGTAGTATTTTTAAAATTTTACGTTTAATGTTATTAAATGTATAGTTATTTCGTTATCTGATACTAAATTACTGAAAGTAATCTTTGCTAACTAATTAAGATATTGATATCAATATATTTATCTCTGGTTTAACTATATTCCAATTTTAAACCTTACTGATTTTAAATATTTTGGATTTTAATACTTAATTAGTGCTTGAGATACTCGAATCTGTCATACTAAAACAATACATTTCTCTTGAAAACACGGTAAGATTGGTCAAGGGATAGACAATCAGAGTAATTACTTACGCAGGGCAAACATCGTTTTTAAGTGCCATTTAAAATAGATAGACATGTCTTTATATGTTTTCAAATAAATTTATTCTATAGAGTCATCAGGAATCTCACTAAATGACCTTTGTGCTCTCGTCTAATATAATCTATTAAAAGTGAATGCTGAACAAAAAATTCGTCACTGTTACAATCTATCTTGTGATATTTCCTTCTTCAAGAATCGTCCTTTTGGAATTTTTAATTGAGTTTGTTTTAAATTGATATGATTTAGCCAATCACGTGAACAATGAGAGTGTATCACGAATACTTTTGTATTTTGTAAGACTTTCGTGCTAAAAAAGTATGCCAGTATCTTTATATATCTTGGATCATGAAATAAAAAGAAGTTTAGCTTTGACATCGTGACCGTCACCATTCTATTTAAAACTTTAATATAGGCCACAATTCCGAAGCCATGAAGAGTACAATTGTTATAAACCTTTTACAGTGTGTTTCGATTAAAGGGCAAAAATCTTGTTTCGCCAGAAGCGCTTATATTGCTAACACCTTTCACCGAGTATTTCTGTCATGCCGTGAATTCTGTCATTACCAAGATGGAAGGAAAAGAATCAAAGATTCCTCACGCACATGATTGATATCTAGCCTGAAGCATGCGTTGCCAATTTGTTGAGGGAAATATTGAGCTCCCCATTGAGGCAAATAATAGCAAGCTTCCATTTAGGTTTCACTCACCCTCCCCCCTTTATTTGCCGCCGTGGTGTGCAAGAATGGAGTTGCATTCCAATTCTGTATCCTTTTTTTTTTTTGGTTCCGAGGGAAAAGGATGGCACGCAGTGCTACACATTCTGGGAGAATCTATTAGAATATGAGGTTGAGGCAAATTGCTCTGTTGACGGATTCAGTGATGCGTTAACATTTTTTTTTTTCCCCAACGTGTTGCCTTAGGCTTTAGCTGCTTTCTACCCAAAAACGTTATCGGTGAATGTTATAAGAGGATAATGGGTAATAAAGCCAATAATGCGTATTCTGACCGTTACTATTTAAGGCATATTCAAATATTTTTTTTTTTTTTTTAAATTGGAACAATTTCTGCAAAATATTCGTATAAAATTTCGCGTTTTTTTTTTTTCCCGGATCAAAATACTTAGAAATCCAAAAATGTGAGATCAATAGCCCTCGTGTTGCTTTATGGAGATGTTAAAAAGTGTCTCGCCTAACGTCAAATTGTCCGGTCCGAACTTGAAACGCATTTTCAAGCGGAAATTTGGTCTAATATTCTTGTATATTTGTAATAATATTCTTAAAATTTAGAAACATTCTAAAAAAAATATTTTTCACTCTTGAATACACAAAGAGAAATGAAATATAAAATACGGTTTATGCAAGAAGAAAGTAGGTTTGCTCATACACGAGAAAATGTATTAATAAATACGCTGCTCTCTAAAGGATAGTGAAGTCAGATAGCATTGTTAATGCTCTAGCGATTTTTTTTTTTTATGTTAGAAAAGTTATTTAAGTTAGGATCCTATATTTCAACATCACGCGAAGACCGCCTTAATTCAAAACTAAACCACCTACGAGGGGATGTCCGGAAAGTAAAAATACACAGTTTTTTAAATGTATTTTTGAAAATTTTCTAAATTTGTTATACGTACATCAAAATTTTTCACTGTAGTCGCTTACTTACATAATACGCCTTGAAGCACGCGTGCGAGCTTTCTTATCCCTTTTGGGCAAAATTGTCCACCCCACCTTTTTGGTCCCTTTGTTTGAAGGGTCTGGCGGGATTCGTAATCGAGACGTTCATTTCAACTCGTCACAACTAGGGGTGGGCGTTATTTTACGTAATAGGTAAATCTTTCTTAGTATTACGTGTTGGAACCTATTATGCGTCAGTAGTATATTCCACATAATACCCTATTAATTTTTTGTCACTCCTTATAATGCTTGTCTCACAACTTTTTTGACGCAATTCGAGTGGTTTAAATTGAAAAAAAAAAAAAAAAAACTATATTTATAAAAAGTATTGCATTAGTGGAACACAATCCACAACTGATGAAATATTGAAATATAAGCCGAAATTGATTTAGTAGAACGTAATTCAGGAATAATATGATAATGTAGTGTATTAAACAAAGTAATAACAGGAATACCTGTTTATAAAGTAATAGAATTTAGGAGCAAATATTTTAAAAATAATAAGATTTTGGTACAATTAATCTGAAAGCAATTAAATATTGGAACCTGTAACCAGATAGAAATTAATACACGAGAAGAAATACTTAAAAGTAATCGTTTGCCACTCTTCTAGTAACTACAACAAAAGTTATCAAACTACTGCGACGAGCGAGCGTGCATTCTATTCCCAATATTTTGATCCTGAACACAGTGTTGCCAACATTCTTGAATAAATTCTCTTTTAGCGTTAGAGGCCGAATACTCTTATTTTCTATGACACCCCCTCGTTTTCGAGCGTTCACTTAGAAATGTGAACTTAAAGGTTTCAGTTCATTTTTTTTTTATCCTCACTTTATGCATTTATTATTATAATACAGAAAGGTAGTATTTTTTTTAATCAAACACTTGCTTATTTGGGAAATTTACAATACATGTATTATTGTATCATAAAAAAATTATTAATTTTATTTTAAAAAGAGAAGCTTTAGCTAATGCTGAACTGTATAGTCATATTTAAAAAAAAAAATTAAAAAAAAAGGTTTATTTATATAACTTGATCAATTAAGATACGTCTAAGCCTTATAAATTACTTTATCAAGACTTAGAGGAAGCTCCACTAAACACTTAGTTAAATAAAGATTACCTGTCAATATTTTTACTTTCGAAGGTAATAATTAGAATAATATGAATAACAATTTGCGATTGATATTTTAATATTCCTAAAAATTTTCAAAGCATTAATTATTAAAAGTGCAAATAATATTTAAATTGTTAAAAGAAAAATATATTCTTAAAAGAAAGTACTTTGGAATTACCTTGTATACAAGATTAGATAAGAAAACTATTACTTGAAATTATAAATAATAATCGTTATTTGCTTAAATTATTTGCTGATCTTCAAAATTGTTTGGAAATTCGCGATTTAAATATTTAAAAAAAACTTATGAACATATCTAAACAGAAAACCATGGACTTTATTTTCAACAACACTTGCTTAATTGATTAACGAATCAAACATAAAATAAACTTTAATTATGTTTTGTTTAAACATCGGTATTTCCTAAATACTTCTGCCTCAATTAATATCATAAGAGTTAACAATGTTATTATTTAGTGTATTAAAACAAACAATTACTGTGGTAGATACTGCGTACAATTCTGTAAAAATCAGTATTCGTATTTTAATTTCACTTCCTCTTTTTCACAGTAATAGTTTCATTATAAACATTTGTTTTTCAGCTTGATCTGTTAATAGCAAGTGAACACGCAATTAGCAACAAATAAAATTTTCATCGCCAGTTATTTTATCTTTTGTACGTTTTAATTTTTAAATCTCCAGTCTACCTGCCATTTTGATTCAGTGAAAGTTATGTTAATTTTATAAAATTTCTACTACCACCCTCAAAACTTTACCACTTTATCTATTTCAATGGGGGAAAAAATGCACCCGAAAGTGCATGAAGAAATGAAGATTTTTGCGGAATTATATTTTCTCCCAGATTTTCGAAAATATTTTAGAATGTTTTTTAAAGATCGGGAAACTCATATAAGAATCATTAAAATAGCGGAATTTTTTTTTTTTTTTTTACAAATCGGAGATAGTAAAGATTTGTGGACGGCTATAGAAATTCTACAGAATAAACATTACGCTCACGATATCAAAAAGGCCGGTAGTAGTATATATTACTAGTTCTCAAATAAAGAAATATTAATTATAGCATTAATTAACAGAAAAGTAATGTTATAATCAACATTTTTTTACTTGAGAACTGGAAATGTATATCATTTAGTTTCACACATGAATTGAAAGAACTTTGTTTATTTTTTTAAATGAAATAAGTATCGCAGACAATAAATTAAATCTGTAACCGGATGATTTCTTTTCTCATTTTTTAAGAGGACAACTTTTTATTTAATAAATGATATGAATTGTATATCATATTTAGTTCTTTAGTACATCATAAGTTAATCGCCACTAATTAGTTTCTAGTACTTAATTTCAAATTTGAGGATCAACTTTCGATTTAAAAATGCTTTCAATAATAATGAATTTATTTCAGTGCAATTTTCGAAATTTAAATGGGTTTTGTTTTTTCTTTTATTTATTTTTAGTAGCTATTTTCAGAGGTTATGAAAACAAATTAAAAATGCATTATATGGCACACAAAATTACGATATGAATTGGTTAACTATTCTTTACTGTATTGAACATAAAATAAAGAATGCTTGATATCTGATCTAAAAAATAATTTTATTTTTGTTCTTTCATTTATGTTACTCCATTTATGTGAAAAGAATAAGTAACAATTTTTCGAAAAATAAATTTATACGTAAAAAGAAGAAAAAACACATTGATTATAATGCATCTATATATAATTTTTGCTCCCGCAAAAGATATCACTTAAAGGGTGTTTGTTAAAATGCAATATCTTTTAAAAGCTAATGTCTCTCAACATTTGAGCAAAAATATTTTTTTTAAATTTTTTTCTTCTTCTTGTTGCTTCATTACATTCTGAAACCTTTTGAATTTCAGATATTTTGTCTATTTGTAACATTTTTTTTTTACATAAAAATAGCTCTAAATTTTGAAATTAAATAAAAAAAAACATATATGTTACTTGTTCTCTTAGGAAATTAAATAACTTCATATTTAGAGAGTTTAAAAAAAGCTTTACTGAATTAAAGTCAGTATATTTTTAAAATTATTAAAGTTAAGGAAAAATTTTGCAAAATATTTCATCTAAGCTATTATAAAACTTCAATTAAAACTGCAGTTTTGTTCATAATTAGCAATTTAATCATATTTAACTATTTACTTAAAATAATTTCTTTCGATTTCAAAGGGAAAAGGAAGTTCGGTGAAAACTTTCTTATTTAACAATGTAGTTGAGTTCTGGAAAATACCTAAAACACATTATTTTTCTTCAAAAAATAAAGTACGTGAATTATTAACCTGAATGTGAAATTTTGCTGGTGAAAAGAGCTTTTTTTAAAAAAAAAGAAAATATACTTTATAAGGTAAAAATTAATTTTATTTAAACTCAATACAATGTCCAAAGAGATTCAAGAAACTAAATTTATTATATTTTATCATTTTTATGCAACAAACGAGATTTTCTTTTTTATCTTTATATATATAGCGCATTTAAGACTGAAACATATATTTCGAAGAAAAGGTCACGATCAGAAAAATTATGTGTCATTTCTATGCACGAAACGAATTTTTTTTTAAAGATCTTGATTAAAAGAATACATTCCCACAAAGTTCATTAAAGCGTGAAGTACATTCTGATTTCCTTGCGCCGACTTAATCTATTTTCGAGACATGCAAACGTTTTCCTCTAGTGAAACTATCAGGTTCATTATTTTTTTAAATTAATGATTGAAGTTAGGTAAATTTTTGTTAGGTTTATGTTTCATTAAACAATTTTTTTTTTATCTACTAACGCTAATAAGGAATCAAATACTCACAAATGTAGGTTATTTCTTAGTTAAGGTTACATTAAGGAATAAGAAAAAAGTAACTTTGTATTAAAGTTAACAAAAAGTTAAATGCTTCTAAATTTAGATTATTCCTTGTAAAATAAAGAACGACAAAGGGAAATGTTTTATAATGCTGTTAAAAGTGACAGTGTTTGTAATAATCTGGTAGGAGAACCATGAGCTTTATCGGTTGGGATTGCTGTATATATTTATATCTAACGAACACAAAACATATATTCGTCACTAATTTAATAGATAATGTTATATATTAATTATGAGAATTAAGATATTGCCTTTTAAAAATATTAAGTCTTAAAAAAACTTACCAAATTGGTACAGAAAGAATTGCAATCCTTAACGTCATCACAAGAGTAGGAAGACCTCATATCCGTGTGTTTGTAGACAGTCAAATGTCCGACATGCAAAGAGCAGGAGCAAGATTTTTCGGGGTTCATCAAACCATGGGGATGATTCATTGAAGGATGATATGCGTGATGGATTGAGGGTCTGTTCTGGAAAGGTTTGTTTGGAGTGAAGTGATGGGGTGGAAAGTAATTTGGATAGTAGGGATCATGCGGATGTGACCTTGGACCTTGGTTTCCAAACAGGAAAGGTTTGATCTTGGTTAAAAAGGATGGTTTAGAAGGATAAGAACTGAATGCTCCTTGAAAAGAAGTGGTTATCATTTCTTTGATAGGAAATCTTGGAACTGTTGGTGGTACAGAGATTGGAGAGAAATAACTATTGTGATGGCTAGCTGCAGGTGCGTGTGGCATATGATTGAACATGGGTTGAGGTGGTGACCAATAAGACATTGGAGCAGCTGCCAGTGTTTGGAATGGCATTGCTGGTGGACCGTAAGGCATTGCCATGGTGCCGTATGGAGAAACAGGTGCTGGTCGGATATGCAATGGCTGCATGACTGTAGCTCGTGGTTGGTATGGAGCTACATGATGACGATAGATCAATTTCGGCTGATAACTTTGTTGGGTGTTATAAGCATAATAAGACCAAGCACTGTAAAGAAAATAGTATAGATTTCTTATTGTAAGAGCAAGGCAGTATTTACTAGATTTTCTGACCAAACCTTTTTTAGATTTCCACATTAAAATTGAACGTTTTGCAAAAGTCTCCAGAGTATCTTAAAACATTATTCTTCTGTCTTAAAAATATTATTTTATGCTTCTTGAACTTTTTTCTAAGCTTGAATTAAATCATTTTAGTTATAAATATATTGTAATTCGTTGTAAAAATATTTCATTATAAAAATATATCCGTGGCCTGAATTTTGACAATATAGTCGATAGGTTTCTTTAAAGAAAGAAAAGTGGTGCTTAAACTATTTTAAGTAATGAATTTTTATGTCAAAGAATGGCCGAGAGAAATCAAAACAATCGATCGACACTGTAGGGTTTTGTCTAAATATATATAGAGAGAGAGACCGAGTAAAAAAATCTTCTACGTTTAAACTTAAGAACAAAAAAAAAAAATCTTATTGTTCGTAGCATTGAATAATAACTGGAAACACACGAAAAAAAAAGAATATTTTAACCATTTTATTAGATATTTTTTGCTAATTCTTTTTCTTAAAAGTGATGTTAATAAGTAATAAAAAAAAAAGAGAAAGGATTTTATTTTCATATTAGAATCGATAGCCTTTGCCTCCAAAATTAAAAACAAAATATGTGTAATATTTTGATAAAAAAAAAATTGAGTCTTAATGATATATGCATATATCGCTGAAAAGTTGTGATATAAAATAAAAATTTACGGTTTTTATGAAATGAAGCTATACACTACACTAAATTGGCCTCCATATTATCTTTAAACAAAAAAAATAATTATGCCATTCATTTAATCAGTTACACCTTTATAAAAATATAATCTTATTAGTTGTTAAAAAAAATAGAATTTTTTTTTCTTATTTAGCAGAAATATCTTGATTTAAATATTAAATTTTTAATTTTCGATGAAGGTCCATTCATTAAAAAAAATAATGGGAATATATTCTTAATAGAAAGCTCATTCTAAAGCAAATATTTTTTGAAACTAAAAATAAGAATATCAAATAAAACTAAATTATTTTGTCCATCTTTTAAGAGAAATGTAATGTCCATAGTTTGATGCTAATTTAAAAAATTCACATTTCGCTATTTTTATAAATTAATGTAAGATTTTATTTCAAAACTGTCCCCTTAACATATGTTTATCAGTTTTATTTACGAGAGATTTCGAAATTTCTTTTACTGTCGCTTAGTAAGAAAAAGTTATATTAAAATTAATACTTAAAGAGTAATAGTGTGTTATATATTAAATGATATGCGAAAATAGTTCGAATATTTATGAAGCATTCCATATATGTGCACTATATATTTCTATCTCTTCTATGTGAACTTTTTACTAAAAAATTTGTAAAAAATATTGTTCCTTAAATATTATTTTCCGTGTATTATATCGTTTGACTGAAACATAAACAAATATTACTTTGACTTGAATTTTCTCTCTAAAATACAGATTCGAAAAATAATTTTTAAGCAATTTGTTTCGCGTTTTTAATACTATAAATAAATTCATATGTAACAAATAATTATGAAAAATAATAAAATAAAGCTTTCGAAATATATTTATAAAAATTAAAATATTATCTGTCACTACATTTAACAGATAAGCGAAAGTTATCATAAAATTCATACAATTAAAGAATGTTGCATATGAAAAGTAACATATATAAAATTACTAAAAACTTTTTTTCGTACAATTTGTAGACTTCAATTTTAAATGCTTTTTTTCTTTTAAATACTTTTTTTCTTTCTTTCATATGCTTTTTTTCTTTCATTTCTTTTTTTATTCAAGTTTAAATGCTTTTTCCTTTCATTTTAAAATAATAAATATATTCTATACTTTTAAAACTGTTAAAAAATTTGTAGCAACTTTATATTTGGATGAAAAAAAATAACAATTAATGCATGAAAGTAAAATTTTTAGTAGAAATATAATTTATTTTGAAATAAAAATTATTGTTCTTAAGGAAACCATTGAAAGGTCTAAATACTTTGGTTATTTAGAGCAAAAAATTTTGAATTTTTTTTCCTGAAATTTCACATTAAATTTTTTTAATTTAAATTAATCTCATACTTTTATATAAAAAAATCCTTGAAAGAAATAAAGGCGCTTTTCAAGAATTTGCTGTATGAAAAATATTTATAAATTATATATAATTAATGTAGATTTTCTTTAAAATTTTATAAAGTCAATTTTTATATAAACGAAAGTATTTGAAAATACTTGTTTTAAACTTCGAAATAATAAATGAAAATATGTTTTGAAAAAGTACTCACCAATGAAGTGATAAACACACTAAAAATATACTCGCTAGCTTTGCCATCCTTTCTCCCAAATATCACGAAACACACAGAAGCAAAAACTATGTTGATGGGTCAAAAACGCCGAAAAAGAAGCCGCTTCGCCAAAATATCCAACACTTTTAAAAGAAAGAGGCTCGTTCAGGTCCACTACTTTTATAGGTGGAAATCTGACGTCACAACCAAGATGATGGCAGTGAATATAATTCCATGTTCTTCTATTGCTGTTCAGGTTCAATTTGAGACGTTTCGCCCCCAAATGGTGGCTTTTATATGACAATGAATCAGGGGAGGGAGCATTTAGGCCGTGTGGACAGGAACTAGTTGAGTTCCGTGTTGAAAAGGATTTAAAAACTAGTTGATAGATTGAAAGTTATCTTTTGCATATCCATAGGCGGTAGCGTGATTCTTTGACATGGTACGAGATGTTTTGTTGATTCCGATTTGATATACTTTCGCTGTTATACTGTTCAAAAGTTCCATTTTATTAAGTGGATTAATAGTTTTATTTTTCGAACGAATATTATCAGAGCCTAAAGGTGTATTCACAAAAGTTTATTTTACCTGATAGATTTGTAATTTTGTTAATTTACTTTTCGTTAAAGGAGGATAGGCGTTTGCTAACTTTCTCTGCTTAAATTTGTTTGAAAAGAGACTTTGTATTTTTTAAAAGTATGTATGGCTTAAACTTTCTTTTTAAATCTGATTTAGGTTTTCCCTTTTAAATCTTCTTTTAAATAATATAATGCGAACAGTTTATATTATAAAAATATTAAGATAATTTAGAAAAACTAAAAAAAAAAAAAGTTCTGAGAATAGCAAGTGAATTGAATTTGGGCCCTTCTTAAACTTTTTCTGAATTTTAACATCTATGGGTTTTTGTATTACTATATATTCACCAGAACAATTACAAAAAAGCTCTCATTCAATTTAAAAATAAGAGAACTATGTCGCTACTTAAAATACAATATAATAAGAATGAAGAAATATTCTTATGTGGAGGGGAGTTTTTTTCAGACAAATAAATAAGAGAAGTCTTTCATGAATTTTTTTTTATTTTCAATACATATGATAAGGAAAATAAGGATTTTATAATTTACTTATAAGAAACGTCGAACAATTCAAAATTTAACTAATTTCATCTTAGAAAGACTTTTATCTTCATTTTTTTGTTCCAATTTTCAAATATTTGCGTAACAGTTCTAAAATCTAAATTTTTCTTTTTATAACAAACCAAAAATAGAATGTAAAAAGGAAAAAAATAATCACATTTTTTTTTTAAAAAATTAAGCCATATTTATTAGGAATAAAAAATATAACATCGGTGGATGGTTTTTTTTCCCCCCTTTTATGAATGCTTTATTTTCAACAGAGAAAGCTAGTAAACATTTATGTTTCTTTAACGTACAGCAAATTAGCTCAGTGATGTATTTACCGTGAGATGCTTTAATTGTAATTTTAGGAAAAATACATTTAAATAATTACACATATCGTAATAATAAGAATAAATGTAGCTAAAAATTTTAATCATACACTCATACCAAATTTGAATACTGCATCTCAGCATTTTCTAACGTCAAACATAATTAAAACTCGCTGAAATAAACGGCAACCTTGTAAAGCTCGTTCATCATTGTTCTGCTCTTATGTCATAAATTAATAAACACTAAAACTCCAACTGAAGGCATGTAAGCAGAAACTAAAATACTTTATTAATAATCACTGGAAATTAAATAAAGTCACACTCTCGAATCCCAACTTAACTCAACAATCCTAGATTATGATTTAAATATGAAATTTAGTTTACCAATCCACTTATTCTGAATCAATCACTTCCCTCACACAGCTCATTCTTGTCTTTATTCGTTAATTAGAATTCGCTTCTTGCCACAAAACTAATTAAGATGCTTTGATCCTAATTATAAATATCTATCAGCAAGTAGTTATCCTCTATCTTCTTTCGTTTTCATTTCAATTATGTTTCATTTATAAATCATCATCTCTAATTCAGATCATTTCATTTATTGTCATCTTTTAATTTACCTTATCATGTTTCATTTTGTTTGGGAATGAATTAAAATCTTATGCAACTCAAATGCTCATAAAGCCTCGAGGTTAGTGAAGAGAAAATCGCGAATGGCCCAACGTCATAGCCTTTAATAAATCTGAAAAGTAATTTCGGAAGCAAAAAAAAATGTTATGGTTATGTTCTCGGAATTCGATTTTCTTATTAATCATTGTGAAAATAAATTAAGTATTAAGATATCCAAAATGCTGAAGGAATTTTTTTTTTATAAAACTTTACGTGGAAAAGCATTAAACTTTAAATTGTAAACATTATCCATCTATTATGTTCAAACAAAAACGAGACTGAATTCGCCTGTTGGTGTTATTTGATTGAAAAACAAATCTCATAAAATTGTTAGTATTATTTTTATTACATAGTTATTAAATGTACATTACACAACTATTATACTTGAAAACTGTCCTTTTCATTAAATTCGAAAAACTAACTCTAACCAGAATTAAATTATAATTTTCTCTTACATTATCTATGCAATATTTTCAAGTACTGATAGATTATCACAGAGAAATTCGTACACGTAATTCTCCACATCCATATTGATCCACTATGAACATGTAACATCAAATTGTATGATATTTGTATGTTTAGGTTATGTTCGTGTGATTTTGAATGCCATTATAGAAGAATAATTGCTTTTTATCGAATACTTTCGCGAAATCTTTATAAATAATATCGATTATTTTGAGTAAATAAAATTCCTAATACAATAGATAATCCAAGATAGTATCTTTGAAAAGAAAGAAAAATAAAAGAGAGAGAGAGAGAGAGATGAGAAATCAAAATTTAAAAAGTTCTACGCAAATTTTTGCAAAGAACAGATTTGGCCACCCAAGATGTGCTTTTTTTATAATTATTATGAAATTACTCAGTTAAATATAATAATTAAAGTAAACGATGAAATACCAAGAAATGGACAATAGTAAACGTTTCCGATATTAAAATTAAAGCAAACGATAAATTATTAAATTGAATATTATATTAGCTTCATGTTATTATAATTAAAGCAAACAATAAAAAATTGAAAAGTGATCAGGTACGCCAAAATGTCTTACCTAAAACAATAGCCCCTTATTTGGCTAAAAAAATTTCAAACATTTTGATAATTTTTGTTTTTAGCAGTTATTGCGATATCAGCGATCATCAAAATATTGACTTTTGAGGGGCAGGGGAATGGGAATATTTAACGGGATTTACTAACAAAGAAAAATTGTTAAAAGATAATTTGAAACGTAAATATCCTATGTAGAATTATAGCAAATAATTTATTTAATGAAATAAGAAAAGAGGAAAAATTCATCATTGAGTTAAAGAAATTTCCTATGGGATTTTTCTTAATGTTTAATTTTCTTAAAGTTTCATTTCAATAAAGAAAACTCAAACAAAAATTTCGTATAAAAATGTTTCGCTGATTATTTTGAATAATTACGGATTAAAATAGTTTTACTGATATAAAAATGAGATTTGCAATATATTTGTGTTGAAATGTTCTAAAATGTAGATCCGAAGATGAAGAGAAAAAAACTTATTTCATATTTTTTCATTATTTTTGAAAATAAAAAGTTATTTAGAATTTTCTTAAATAAATCGCTCTTTCCCTGTTTATGTCATGTTTCACTTAAAAAAGGTAATACACTTTTCAAGCATTTTTACATCTGAAAATATATGAATTGAGAATACTTTTATTCATATATAAACAATTCGACGAACTCATGCACTTAATTGTAATACGTTCTCCAATTTTAATCCAAAATTTTATGAAGTCTAACTATTTCTTCATTCTCTAAATTTCTTTCCAAGCCAAAATAAAGACTACGATATTACAAGGAACTGAACATACCAGAATCGATTCCTATAGTCTGATTCAGAGCGAAGTAGAGACAAAAGAAATTTACTCAAATACACTTTTATAATAATACTCTTTTATAATAAAAGGATTCTTTTATTATAAAAGAGTCATTTTCAAACAAATTTCAAATGGTAAAATCATTTCGAATGTTGAATTTTTCTTAATACCTAAATTTTGAATATTTATTCTCTTTGTTATTAATGTTGGAATATTTATTTACGGATTTTGAATATATAAAGAAACATATAGTTAAATGTCATTTAGAAAAAAAAGTATTTTGTACAATCATAAATCAAATTTTTTGTATAAAAGTAAGTTGTGTACAAATTTTAGAATGATTTTAATGTAAAACATTTAAACTTTAAAACAATATACCAACAACTTATTTTATAAAAAATATTTTTACTCTGTATATTATTTTCCTACTATTTATGAAATGGCTCTTCCCACATTTTTTTTTAGTTCGCAAAATAAGCTTTACTTGGTCACTTCACTTAAAGAAAAATGTTAGAAAGAAATTATGCATTTTCCAATATATCAATATTGTGAAGCAATAGGAATAAAATATTACAATAATATAAATAATAACAAGCTAAACAAAAACCTATATATTTCATTTCAGATGAAGGAGGGAAACACAAACAATTCCAAAACGAAAAACTCTTCTAAATCTAAATGAAATTTTTGTTTACTCTTCTCAATTTCACTAAATTAAATTTTTTTTCTTTCATTTATCTTTTCATTTTCCTTTACAATATCAAGATTTATTTATTCAGCGCAGAATTCGTCACAAAAAAACTATAATTACAATTTAATAAATAAACGACGAATCACATCACGGATCATGACAAAACATAAAACAAGAGAAAAAGTATTTGAAACCCACTTACCGAAGCAGAAAATTTTAAATCTGATGTGTTATTACAAAATGCAATGAATTAATTCGCAATCAGCGATTATGAGGTTGAAAAAAAAAACGTTACCTTTCGAAAAGCAAGTTTCTTGGGAATCGTTTCTACTTCTGTTTTATACTTCAGGGCAAATTTTACTCCAATATTCTAAAATCACTGATATTTGATTGGCGACACCCACTTTGCGTGAGAATTTGGAACCGTTATCACCGGTTTGCAAGCTCTCGTGCCTAAAATGTTTTACCAAGTGACCCAATATGACGAGAATTTTCCATAACAATTCGTATTCCCTCATTAAAATATTTTTGTAGGAAAAAGTACATTATTTTAAAAAAGATCCAACATAATATTTATTCTAAAGCAGTAACAGATCCAAGTAAAAATAAGATACAAAATTTAGTTTGTAGTATTTAATGAGAAAAACATTTAAATTTACCATATAAGCTACCTGAAGGTAATATGTCCATTTTATTTTGAAACTGAAAGTGTTAATGACTGTAATGAAGGTGATAAAAGAGGAAAACACGTGGCTGTTAGTACTAATCTTTTCTACTTAAAGTTTTTAAGAGAGTTTTGGTTTCCACTTCAGCTTATTATTTTCAAATTTAATATTTTTAAAACTCCTTTTTGTGTGGGTAATGAGGCCAGCGAAAGTAATTATGCCACTTTTCTATTTTCTTGGATGAATAAACTTCTGCCAAATTTTTCTACAGAAGCAAAAGTAGTAAGGAGCAAGTAATGAAAAAAAAAAAGAAAGAAATTTAAAGTCAATTCCTACTTAGGTCAATAAAAAAAACTATTTTAGCTTGCCTCCGTTTCCACAAAGTGGTCCCCAAGCAATAACAATGGCCTATCACTGATATAGAGCATACATGTTGCTTTCAGGTGTAACACTAAAGGTAACAAGTAATATTAAAAAAAAAAATTAAAGTAAATTCCTACTTAGGCCAACAAAGAAGAATTTTATTTTAGTTCCTTTTTATTAAATAATTACAATTAATATAAATATGTATATACAAAAGACAGAATCACAATATTAAGTGGCAAAAGAAATTTTTTCCAGCTATCTACAAGCTTCGTCACTGACTCGGTATTTATTTCTATATTTATATCCTGCTAAATATCTTATATAAGAGAAATTTTTTTCTCCCATATTTAATTAAAAATAATTATTTTAAAATCAAGTAAAAAAACTGTATGCTTCGAAGAGATTTGATCCGAAGGCATGACGATTCTACGCCGACACTCTAGCAACTTCGCCATTTCAAGACAATTGACATGTAGAAGCGTTGGCTTGTTTCTTAATTCATCCGGTATATTAAATGGTCGGAATGCAGTTTAGCCCAACCAGCCTTGGCGACAGGAATGAATTGGCGGTATTTTACCAAATGTGGCTACCCTGGCCCGATTCGCAGACTTAGCGTTCAGCCATAAGAAAAAACCCGCCGAGTTTGGCAATTTTTGAAATCGCACCAAGTGGTTGGGCTAAACTTCATTTTCACAATTAAATTTAATTAAATGAATTAATATTTGAAAAAACTGTATTAACATCAAGTGCCATTCACTACAAATTTAAAAAAATGTATCTGAACTTGAGTGGATGAATATAAACAGAATTTTATTAACAATTGAAAATTTGAACAAGATATATATAGGGAGAGTGTGAGCTAATAGTTGGAATTTAAAAAAAGACACAATTTTACAATTCTTAAGAAAGGAACTTTACTTCTATTTGAAATTAATCAAATGTGAATAGGAAAAAAATTATGTTCAAACTCTCTTTTGACTCTAGTTCCCCCTAATTATCGATCTTTTTAGTGACATGTTGACTAGGGAGTAAGAAAAGAGAAAGTTTAACGTTAAATAGCGTAATAAGAACAATATTAAAAACAATATGTAACAAAATGTAAGTAATATGTAACAAAAAAAAGTGTCCATGCAGATATTACGGTGACCATCCATCAGTGGGCGTATTACTGATAACAATAAATTTCCGAAAGCATTGGGATTCATATATGAACTATAAGCGATTGGAGAAAATTCAAAACATATTATGGTAGAGAATTTAAAAATTTAACTGAATCAACACCGTATTACATTTCTTCGATTCCTTAACCATCACCCCCAAAAAGTAAATTTATCATAACGAAATAACGACTATCCTGGAAAACTATGCAAACATTGATAATCTCATCCTCAGGATCCAACAAATTTCGTTCAGTAGATTACTATATCTTTTTAACTTTCTTTCGAAGTAGTAGTCATCTGTTGATTCGTGACGTTGGATTATACGTGATTTTCTCTTCACTAACACCGAGGAGCTTATAGTAATTTGAATAACATAACATTAAAATTACTTCCCAACCCAAATGAGTAAATTAGATGAAGAGAAGAAGTGGAATGAATTTAATTTGAGATAGTGATACATAAATAGAATATAATTGAAAAGAAAAGGAAAGGGAGACAGAGGATAACGGCAAGTAGATATTGATTGGTAAATTGGATTGAAACATCATAATAATTTTTTTTATTGGAGTGATTCTTGTCCAGGTATTAAACTAATTTTCTTGAAAATGGTTGGAATCAGAACGAGTAATTTGGTAAGATAAGATTTCATTTTTAAATCATAATTTGGAAATAGCGAGTAAGTGGGATTCGAGAAAGAGTGACCGTATCTATTTTTAGGTGATAAATAAAGTATTTTATATTGCTCTTTCGTATCTTCAACTTCAGTCCAGTTTTTCTTGAATAATTAATTAGAAAGAAAGTTGCCATTGGAATTAAATAATGAAGGACAGTCGTCACAGGTTGACTTTGAAACCATCAAGAGGTTGTATTTCCTGCACTGACCGAATTACCCTCAAGTATTTTATTTAGAATAACATAACAAACAATACTTTGCAAGTTATATGACCATTCAGGGGAGATACTATTTTATAACATTAGATTTTTTTTTATATACTCAGAATTGTGAGACTCATTGGTTGTGTTTAGCGTATATCTGACTTATACAAAATTAAGCTATTGAAAAGCAGCAAAAAATTGTAAGAACAGAAATTGATATTCTATATTGCAATTAAGAACAAATTAAATTTCAACTTTTCTGAATTAGTTATGAATAATAATATAAATTAGACATCTTTACTAATTTTAAAGCTGAAAAATACGTGTCCTATCTTTGAAAGATTTTGTTATTATTGAATAAATTGATACATTCATCAACATATCGACAACTACTTCTTCTTCGTAGGGTTGTTGGAGATAAATTCTTTCTGGAAATATCACACGAGTAGTATCCCAAGAAAAAAAAAATCTTTTAAAAAGTATCATTTCTTCTAGTCTAATGATTTTTATTATCGTGAATTAATTTAACCATTGATCCGATGCTGGTAATCCACAACAAAATTCAAAATATTTGATAGACGTTTTCAATAGGAGATTGTCTATTCAATACTACGTATTTAGAAAATTATTTGATTTGTTAAATAGTTTTCAGTTATTTTTACCGGAATAAAAAATATGTTTATCACCATCAGTGAGTATTTTACTTTTCACAGTTATGATGATGAGACTGTTATTCTGAATTTGAGTTTAAGAATTTTGATACCGGATAGGGTTTCAAAATAAAATTACTTTGATTAAATTCAAATCAAGTTCAATGTTTCCCCTTAACAATTAATTCTTAGGTAGGTCACATATATCTAAACATTCTAAAAACAAAAATAATTGCTTAATATTTCTAAAAATCAAAATCAATCATTTCGTTGTTGTAAACAATTTTAATGTAGAATATGGAAGAAAAAAACAACGATAGACTCACGAAAATATATTTTACTATTATCATTACTATAAATAAATAAATGTGAGGGTGATGACTACCTCCCCCATCCCCATCCAGTGGGGATATAGCATCGCTGCAAAAAGATGACCCTCTTTCCTCCATTCACAGATTGGTCAGTACAGGTGTCTGAACGAATTCCAGTAGAAGGCGTGGAGTAAAGGATCCCTTTCCCAAAGGCAAAAGTGGGAGAGAAGAAGACAATATATAACAGGTGGTCAAACGAGGAAGCGAAAGCAGGCTGACAGACAATAAAGCAAAAAGGAAAGGCGGGATCCATTCTACATGGTATTGAATGCGACGCAGTTGCTGAATAAGATGGGTTAATGTTACCCCATTATAAATAATTCTGTAAAACTAATATTCATCAAATTAATTTAATTAGTAAAAGTCGTATCATCATTTAAAGATGGTAAACAGTCCCCACATAAATATATTCGCTTAAAACTTTTATGAGTGATTTGTGAATAAAAAAACTTCTATTAGAATCGCAGATATATATATCAGCAAAAACTCTTTGCTAACAATTAGAATATATTCTTTACACATATTATTTTTTGAGAAAATAAATATCACACATGTAATAATTTTTTCCCGACAAGTATATTCTTCTATAATAAATTTAACGATTTTCATTTAATTTAAAAATAAAAAATTGCCTTTCGCTTACGGCTAAAATATGCTTTCTTAAATATTGCAGGAATCAAAGTTTTATTTTTTTTTTATCAATCAAATACATTACATTATATTTTGTTGATAATACAATGTTTAAATGTTAAGATCCTTATTTAGTGAAATCAATTGTCAAATAATTTCGTGTTTTCTGAAATTTCCATTGAAAAAAGAAATACCTTGGCTTTTATTATTTATACATGTCTTATTTTTCTTACGAAATCGATGAATGACAGATCCATTACAAAAGACAAAGTTGATAAAAATGTCATATCTAACTGTCCAAAGAAGAAGAAAAAATTACAATGCACCATTTGAAAACATTTTGTTGTTGTTCCTAAACAGAAAGACAAATATACTTCAGCAAATGAAATGCAAGTTTAAAATATCTATTTTAAAATTTGGTTTAAATAGGTAATAAAAACCTCAGAGCCATAATTTATCACAGTTTGTTATGTTTCATTCACTACTCTTTCTACATACAAAGGGTATTTTATACCGTTGAACTTCGAAAATCTTTCAAAATATATTACTTAAAATAGATAAAATCAATGAGGTGAATCTTGAATAGCAAAACTCTTTTCTGGGGAATATATCTTACAATTTTTTTGAAAATTGACATTTTTACCAGAGCCTTTGAAGTGCATCCAAAAAAAAAAAAAAAAAAAAAACTAAAGAAAAATACTACCACGTTTGCTTCATTTGTCACCAAATATTTTTTTTAACTGTTTAGAGAAATAAAGCAAATATGATGATATATTCCTCATTATTATTTGTTAAAGTTGTCTGCATCTAATATTTAAAAAAAAAAAAAAAAATGCTGATTTAAACTGAAAGCTCATTTTTAAGATGGAAAAATATCCCAGTGTTAATAAAAGTTCCGTTTGTCTTAAAAATATTCTTTTATCTATGCCCTATTTAATGAAATGAGAAACATTCGGAGAAAGTATAACAGTTTGCTTTAAATGTTATTTCGGTTTTAAAATATTACAAATTTGAAAATTTTGAAACTTTTATTTTTTTTAATTTCAGATTAAAAACAAATTTCAAATAAATATGCAGTATATTATAAATGCTGATTTTCATACATTAGTGAAGGCAGAATTTGATATTAAAGCAATTTTTACTTGATAAAGTGCTAGTAGATTAATATAAAATTTTAAAAATGGCATTCTTAAATTAAAAATTGTAAAAAGAGTTAGATCATTAGAAGAAATATTTTCAGCTACAATTAATGCAATCTTTCTTGAGAAGAAGATTACATTAATTGTAATAATAAACATTATTTGATCAAAAAAAGACAATATGATCTCTTAAATACAAAAGTTGTGACTCATTTTGCATCACAATTTCAATTGTTCGAAAACGCAAATGTTCAATTAGCACAAAATCTTTTGAAATTTTAGGTCCTTTAGAATTTTTTTCAGTTATTTGATTTCGGACTCGGGGCCAGCGGTTTCGTTGAGTCTGCGGTCGAGCCTTGATGCCACTGAAGACCCTCCGTGTAGCCGGGGCTGATGCGCATTAAATCTGTCGGGGCCCAAAGTCCTCCCGTTGCCGGGGTGTAGAAGTTAGAAGAAGGGGGTGCCAGCTCAGGTGTCGTTCTCTTCGCTTGACCGTGACGAGGACCGAGGCCAACAGCTCTTGTGTTGCTTCTAGTGCGACGTTAATAAAACCAAACCAACCAAATCAATAATTTGTTTAGGACATTATTCAATAATTTTTTTTTTTAGTTAAATCATTTATTTTTATTGATCAATAGCAGATTGTCGTCAGAAATTCCGTTATCTCTAAAAAACGTGTAGACTAAATTAAACTGTTTCATGAACTTATATATATCTAAAATAACAAGAACAAATAACGCAGAACCTATACGAAGTAATAGTTACATACAACTTGATTAATGTTTTACTTTTATTGTGCCATACATCGGTTGTAAGCTTAGTTATTTTCAAAAATCTCAAACGTCTAAAAGAGTAATTAATGATTTATAGCAGAATTTAATATGTTTTCATTTTATGTATTTTCATAAAATTTCTGAAACTGGAAATTATGATACTGAAATAAACTTATTGTTGATAAATCTTAAAAATATTATCAAACTTAGAACTTTTGATAAAAAAAATTTACTGAACTTGAAAAAATTATCAAATCGGTAGAAATTTTCTTTTAATTTTTTGATGCTCGCGCGATAAAACTGGAAGTAATTAAAAAGTGTTTTTCTAAAAATTTTCTTAAATTCTTTGAACTGATATAAAAAGGTTATATTCGGAAATAACTTAATGGGTATATTGGAAATCGGATCAATTCCATCGCTACTATAAATAAACTTCGTTACTGCATCAGATAATACTGTACTACCTGCAAAACGAAAAATGTGTAAACTTTTTTTTCCAACTTTATGAATAAAAACCAAGATTTTTGTAAATCTGTATCTGGGGGTCTTTCATTCTAATTAAAAGAAAATTTGCCAATGTCTAACTTTCAATACTTAGTTGACATTACTTTTCGCCTCCTTTAATAGAAAATTTCTCTAAAGAATTTTTCTAGAAAAAGCGTAAGACAAATTATGCAACAGTACATGTTGCCAAAAAATTTATTAATTTTTTTTTTCAATTTCTCGGTATAGTAAATAATAAACGTTATTCATAAAATTTAAGACAGAATAGAAATTTATAAATTTAACTGAAAGCAAATGTAAGTAATTTAAAATGTTCTAATTGATAAAAATTGCTTTAATAAAATTTTAATTTTAACCATGACGCTTTGAAATGAAAATCATTTTAATATTAGTAGTAGTATTTGAAAATGAGTAATTTAAGACACACATTCTTAATACCTCGAAAATCTTCGAAATCAATCCTCTATCGGTCAAAACAATAATCGGTATACTACATTAGTTTCAACTTGTCATAACAAACTTGCTTTAAAATTAATGTTTCTTTATTTAAAAAAAGACATCATTATCAGAATTATGTTAATTGATTTAATTAGGTTTATTTATTTTAGTGGAATAAGAGATCATTGACTTCCTTTTTTGTTACAAGCTAAACACTAGGTCACCATAACAACACTATTCGATATATCATTTAAAAACAGGCACTATGATTTCTACCTACATAAATAAAAATGGAGTAAAGTCTGGTTCTTGGACAACTTTTCGACTTATTCGTCTTCCGGGAAATATTATTAGTTTTGCATCTGTGCTCGATAAATAATTATACACTATTTTGTCTCTTTGAGAACTGAACACATGGTAGGCTTATTTATAATTTGAAAAATTATAAATTCTCGTATAAAAATTAAATTTTTACAATCTTAAAAAATTTTATGAGATACTTGAACCTTTACATTTTACAAAAAGGTGTTTTCTAAAAAATAGAATGAGAATAGAAATAATTTATTTTATTGACATTTGTTGTTGATTTGATGCTTACTTTAAAGTAATTCAAAACACACAAAAGATTCTGTTCTGTGGAAATATTAATCTATGAAGGAAGTGTAAAAAATTATCATCGAGAAAATACTAATCACATCTCCTAATAAAAATTTCTTTATTATCTTAAGAATTCATTTTCAGAAACATAGTTGTTCCCCCTTTAATGTAACGTGAAAATAAAGAGAAAGGAGTCTCATCTTAGATGTAGTATTCATCATTTGACCGGGATTCTAAATTATAGATTAATAACCAATAGCCCTCGTATTACCTCCAGTATAACGTTAACAAGCAATCCGTTATTTTTAACCAGTATCGAAAAATCAAATTACGTTAAAAAATTTGTTAAAATGCGTATCTTTTGCCCTGCCACACTTCGGCCCGCGGCGAATTGTTGCATTCTCTAGGAAATATGGTGAAAAGGAGGAGAAAGCTTACGAAAAATACTAGGCGTATTTTTAAGTAAGTACTGTTTTTAAGTATGGATAATGCAGCTCTATTGTCTCCATTCTACGCAGGTGCACTGAGTACCCATATCTACTGACTAGTCACAGTACACTAGCCTGAAACCATTCGTCTGTGTTTACGTTTGTTTGTGCGCATTCAAAATGTCTCACATAATTGAAAATGCCACTGATTGTGAAATACACGCCGTGATTTGTTTTCTGCATGCAAAAGGCGTGAAAGCTGCCAAAATGCACAAGAAATTAATGAAATGCGAGGACTTGAGACTCATGTGTTACCGGAAACAAAACCGCGATCCACAGAATGAAGGCATTCAATGTCATCCAAAAAACTGAAGCTCAAGCAAACGATTTCAGCATTCTAAATTATGCTCATTATGTTTTGAGATTGGGGGGGGTGATTGGGGGATTTTTCTGCCACGGGATGACACCATAAATTCCAAGACATATTGTGACTTCTTGAATAAACTGCGTACTTGCAAAACAAAAAAAAAAGGAGTAATATGCTGAATAAAGGGATTGTTTTGCTGCAGCAATGCTCTGCAAACGCGGTTCGTCGAATCCAAGATCTCATCACCTCATATTGCTGGGAGCAATTTGATCACCTTAAGTATAGCGCCCTAATTTGACTCTCAGTGACTACCACTTGTCCCTTTACCTGAAAAGCATTTAGGCAGTCACCGTCATGGCGATGAAGATTATTTCAAAATCGCAATGGTGCAGTGGTTAGCTTATGAGGCGACAGTTTTCTAAGAATAGGAATTCCAGAAACTGGTTACGAGACGAGATAAGTGTCTAAATGGTGGAGATAATTATATTAAACTTAGTAGATTAAGTTCCCCACTCTCTTATAAAAATAAAATACTAAAAAGAAAAATTGTAACAACATGTACTTATAAACACGCTACTATAACCAAAAAATAATTGAAAAAAAAGGGTTTTTTTGGCGAAAAAAATATGCTTACGGATCCTCCCAACACCCTAAGAATTTAAAGTGATACGTTATATATATATATATGGGGGGAGTGAGTGTGTGTGTGTGTGTGTGTTTGTATGTTAATGATTTAAATATTATTTAATATAGTAAATAAATAGGCGAAGTTCTAATTTAAATTGTTCTTTATTCCACTTTAGCTGAGAGAGAGAGTGTGTGTGTAATATACATATGACTGGAGTCGCAGCTCCGTCATTTCGATAAGAACAGACAAGAGCAGAACAGCGTAGAAGCATAAGCGCGAAAGAGCATCAGAGGACAACAGAAGAGGGATCATTTTCACCGTGTGGGTTATTTTATGATGGGGATTTTCTAGGAATATTTTTTAAGTCACGTGGTACTCACATGCTACAAGATGAAGGGATTCTGAGGGAATTTCCCTGAGTTTGACAATCTAGAGGGATTATTTCTGAGGTTTAAGACTATGAAAACAGATTAAACAAATTTTATAAGTGAGTGATCTAATAAATAAAAGGATAATTTGGAATTTGATCAGGAAATAGTATTGAACTCTTCACTTTTGAATTGGAGAATGGGAAAATCAGGAATTTAAATTATTTGTTGAGTGAAATCATTACAGATTTAAGTTGAATCATTTAAAAAGATTGTACAGAGAAAGCATATATATATATATATATATATATATATATATATATATATATATATATATATATATATATATATATGATATATGGCATATATATATATGCCATTGCAGTGGCAAGGCATAGACTCCAAATTCAAAACTTCAAGAAACTACTGGTAACAAACTTCAACTGCCCCAGGATTACAACAAGCACCATTACTAGACTGAGAATGGGTCACTGCAAGGGCATGAAAATTCATTCCAGACAAAACAAGGTCCTATCCTTTTTGTAAGAACTGCCCTGATGTCCAGCTTACACCAAGACATCTCTTGGAATGCCCATCTGTTGCGCCAAAAGCACTTAAACTCGGATTGATTCCACTCTATCACTCCCTACAGGATACTTTATGAGGCCCTGAGGCACCAGAGCTGGCAGCCACTGTATTGGATGCTTTTGGGGCATTTGATATTAATATTGCTCCATAGTGCTTGATGTTTTTTGTGATGTCCATGGACACGAAAACAACAACAACACAACATTATATATATATATATATATATATATATATATATATATATATATATATATATATATATATAATTTTTAAAATCCCATTATGTTCATTTTTCATATTCGTCACAGCCGCGAGAGCTTAGATAAATATTGGAATGCATTTTCATCTGAAAAAACGCTCCAAGAATGGATCTTTTAAAATCAGTTGAATATACAAATTGAATTGATGTAAGGAAAAAGGAAAGGCATCACAAACGAAGCAATAAAATTAGAAAATACATTAACTAATAAAAAATGCCACGGTAACCTATTTTTAAAATCGTTAACGTTATAAAACAAGTTTAAAAATTATATGATTCTAAATAACAGATATAAGAATCCAAGGAAACGTCGATTGCACTAAGAAATTAATAATTTGCAAATACCGTCACTTTTAATTGGATAATTATGTCTTTAAGTGGTAAAAATATTATTTAATTTCCAAACTGATTCGACGTAATCAATCTGTGAAATTATTACCTCTATCTTACCAACCGATCATTAGAATATTTTACAAGTTTCCAGTACAATAACGGGATTGATCAAGCGTGAAAGAATTATCTTTCCTTTTCTTTATTCTTTTAACTATTGTTTTGATCTACTGTGAAGGAGATCTACGTACCTTCAAATTCTGCTTGAGTAATTTCTTCAGGAATTTTTTTACTACAAAATACTTACTCGTGACAAGCGATTATGAAGAACAAACTGTTTTGAATGTTTATAAGAGAGAAGAATACTTAATAATTCTTATGTGAGTAAGAAATATCTTTCTAAACTTGACATAAGATTGATATGCAGAGTAATTTGCTTTTAAAATTAGCATTTTGCGAATGTTAGGTAAACATGGTATATATGGGTATTAAAATGAAAAAAGTAGTTCTGATACGTCTTGCAGTAAATTAGCTTAGAAACGTGATGGATTTATATTGCCTTTTCTATTTTTCATCAATATGATGTCATTTTATTGGGTTTCTTTTGATCGCTTAAGTTTGATTAATTATTATTTTCAGTTTAATCCTAATTTCCTAAAGCATTACTGACATCTCCATCTACTTTAATATGAATGTCAACTTAATATTTATTCATTTAGGCTTAAGGTATGAAGATTGTCCTTCATTATTTAATTCAACGACCATTGCTCATTTTAATTAAACTGTTATTAATTACAAAACTCCAATTGAAGATATGCAAGAACAAGATTAAATGCTTTATTTATCAATGAAATATAGATAAGGTGTGACGTGAGCTTCACTAATTGCAAGCACTTAATAAAATAATGTAATTTTTATGCAATTCAATTTATTATAAAGTTTCCGAGGTTAGTGAAAAGATAGTAGCGAATAGTCCAACGTCACAAAGGTAACTGAGACATTAAAATGATTCAAATTTTCGATTTTGTAATTTATAAAATTGAGGGAGTTTTGCTGATATCACAGATATATTATTCATTAGAATTTTATAAATAGAATGCACGAAAATCAAATTTTAGAATTGTACAAACGTATGGCACAACATACAGAAAAAATTCTCAATTTGTGATTTACTCAAAATGTGGTTTCTTAATATTCTTGTACACTTTCCTTAAAAGTCTACTTAGTTAATAATGTTGACATCTTATACTTTAAGAAATGAGGTTATTCCTTATGAAGTGAATGCAATTTTTTTTCCTTTTAAACTATTATACATTTTAAGTATTGTACAATATTTATATAAAAATTATGGAAAATTTGAAGCATGAAATTTAAAAATTATACGTTTCATTAAATACAAATTTTGAAGTTATTGTGTTCACTGCATAGAATGTTATGTTTACAAGTAAACTGTAAAATGTTAATGTTATAAATGTAAAAGGTTTTATTCGATATGTACCTAAAGGTGACTACAGGACTTAGAAATATAAAAACAGTTATTGATAATTAAAATTACTCGTGCATGATTGTTTATGTTTATACTTATTTTTTTTTGTATAAACATAAACACAAATTTATATATATCTCAACTTTAAAATTTAATTTTCGGTGCTTTTCATTTGAAAACGTGATGTTAACTCTACATAAAGTAAGCTCATTATTTCCTTGTCGAAGGCGTTTCAGTTAATTTAAATTACTTAAATTGTTATATGGTATATCATGTGAGAGATTACAACATACTTTGTTATTCCAAATAAGAATGGTATTTAAATGCAGCTTTTCGATCTTGTCGTAATTTATCTCGTAACCTTATTCATTTTAATTTCCTTTAACTAAACTATTTTTATAAATTTAACTCCTACAAATTAGCTTGATTACCAGAATCAGTTCTAATCCCTGGACAATACTGGTATTCAGTAATAATCAAACCGTATTGATAAAGGGATATAAAATGAGTTAATGTCTTAGCTGATTTAAACTACAGTCACATTTAAGATTAAACAGTTATAAGATATAAAACAATAACCATACAAATTAATTAAGAGGAAATTTTATGAATAATAATTTTTTTCGACATACCTGTTTAATAAAGTAGCCTCTCTTCTTTCATAATCGAACACAAATGAAAAAAATATTGTAATTCCATGGAAAGCGTATTTGAAAATTTAGATAAGATGGCTAAAGGAATCGAGAGAAACGATTGTAGAACTTTAACCGTAATTCCATCGTTTACTAGGACTCCCTTTAAAGTATTGAGTTACGACAACCGAGATTCCATCCTGAATCGCTAAGCGAAAATAGATATTTGTAAGAAATTATGAACATATCAGTGAAGGATCCCAAACATACAACTTTGTGGCAATAAATTCTCAAGAAATATCTGCTTAATAATTTTCAACTCTTGTGACAGCAATATTACATTTTGAAAGTTATATGGAATCGTATTCTTATGGTTTTTAATGAGACTCGCGTAAAATGGAAGGAATTTTACTGAATTTTCATTCAGGTATGACATCGTAATGAAACAGAATTGTGAATCACTTCGAAGTAAGTTAAAAATGTTATAAAAAAATAAATGAAGTTAAAGGATCAAACTTGAAGTCATGCTAGTTTTTACATTCAATTACTTTAATTTAAATGTTGTTTCGACATGGCTTTTCACATGCATTTCTTTTTAATTAACCGCTGAGGATGTCTTATTTCGATATCTGATATGATAACCTCGCCTTGTGAAAGAACCAGAATACTATTATATGTTAATTATTCTTAATATATCAGAAGAAGTGTTGTGAATGAAATAGAGGAGAGAATGAAAGAATTTATTCAGGACATATAGAAGGCATCATAGGAGCGCTATAGTGTATAGAACAATTGTAAGAAGATAGTCGGACCGCGAGAGACAACTTTAATCAGAATTCAATCATTTGTAGCCTACTGTTAAGATAATTAGATATTTTTATTATAATATTTAGTTAAGCAAAGTAGGGTAAATACTACACGCTTATTTAAGTTATTTTGATTGTTGTTTATTCAAGAACTTAAATAAACTGGTTAAACATTTCGGGTTGATCTTTATTGAGTAATAACGTCTAATACTCCTAACACTGCTATTTCTTCGTAAAGTTTTGTTAATTATTTGAACATATTGCTTTATGTGCTGTTAAATGTCAAAAAATATTATACTGAACAATTTCATTTTAAATATAATCTCTACATATTTCCAACCAATTTCTGTTTTGATACGATTTCTGTTAGATTTCAGTCAAACTTCGTTGGCAAAATTAAATTATAACATAGAATTCAAATTAACACAACAAACAAACGTAATCTATATAATGGATAAATATAGATAAATTCTTTAAAAAACTTAACATCTTTTCTGTTTATTGTAATTGTACATTGAGTTATCTATGCTTAATGTTCTAAAAGAACTTATTCATTCTATGGTCAATTTTGGAAATATATAATCTTACACATTCTTTTTATTATAAAAAAAATCCTTCGTTGACAAAAAACTCTATTTACATCAATATAACGTTCAAGAAGAAAGAATAATTTCTATTGTTTTTTTTTCTTCAAGTATTTGAATACTTCCTTTTAAGAGATCAGCAAAAACGTTTGCAAAATTTGTTGCTGAATAATTTAATTGCAGTTTTAAATCCGCTTAATTAAATATGTGCTTTCTCTATATTTGACCTATTTAAAAATTAATCTGAATTTTTATTATAATACAATACAATTCGCTCACTTAAAGAGATGTTTTTGATTATTATGTGTTTACTTTACGCATTTAACTTGCTTGCCGTGGAAAAAAATACATTATTTCTAATAATTTGTAATTTGTGCCCCATACCTATCATCTTCTCGTCACACACGAATTGAAATTTATTAAAATCAAGCTCTAAACTGTTATAAGACTTCCATGGAATTTAGCAATATATAGTTTTATTGATAAAAGCGTATTTCTTCAAATATATATATATATATGAGTAAAGACTCATATATACAAATGAGTAAAATTAGCTATTCAACCGAAAAAAAAAGTTTTACAATACGTTTTATTTTCACGAAATAAATTATTTAGAATCAATGATATATGCAGTATATATATTAATAATAGCCAATTAACGCTATTGGCACAATTAATTTGTAATTTTACTTTTTAATTCTCTTAATTTCATATTAAATACTGCAATGTTATTGCTGAAAAAATATTTGCAGTAAAGAAGATTCTCAAATATTTTTACATCGCCATAACATGGCGATGGGGATCGCAGCTCTATCTTTCTCTCCATTCTATCTCACTGTAACATATGAGAGCATTAGGGACTGTTTATTTAATATTGAGGAACCTTCTATCATTCTAAATTACACATTTAGTTTGAACTGAAGTTTAAGCTAACTGTCGTTTTTTGATGTTGTTGACCGAGTATGAGTTATTTTGAAACTTATCTAATTAACAAAATTGACTACGAGAAATGGATTGTTTACTAAATTTATTGAGCGACACTTGGTACGTCATGTACCACAGCTTACATCAAACAACTGTGCAAAGGAAATAATATCCTACAAAAAAATGGGACTACAAGAGTCATCTGCAGAAAGGTTCGTAACAGATACTATTAAATAAAAGTAATAACAACCTCTTTACTTTGATTGAAAATAAATAAAATTTAATTTCAAGTAGTTATAAATAAATTTCAAATACATAGAATCTTAATGTCATTTATCTGATAGCGAAATAAAACTGCAAGCATCAATTAAAATATTGACCGTACCTGTTTTGCATGGAACCGCTCAAAATTAATCCTGGCATAAACGAACCTTAACGCAATCCTATCAAATGTTGTAATCCTTACTCAACGTCCAATTGATCAATGTCATTAACGATAACTTTCAGGAAATTTTGACGGAAACTATACTTTCCTTTCATTAGCGAAAAGGATTACTACTCAACTAACACAAAACAGCTTAATGGATAAAAAGAAAAATAATCCTTTCAGTATAAATATTATTTTACCGAAAGTTGTTAGTTAATAAAAAAAAGAGTAAAACAAGCTATGATTTACTCTGCCTCCTCTTGCATTTACATTCATTTATTTTTTATTTAAAAAATTTCTTTCCTTTCACGGTTGTGTAGTTTCTTACATATCTCCTATCAATTGAATTTCAATTTTACGCAGATATTAAAACAAATACAGCAAAGGTCTGATGTTATATGTGAAAGAACTAGAATTGATTGTGCTCACTTTAACTTTATATAAATGTCTAAGGCAGACCTGGCTTTAAATTGTATTTCGCGTAAATATATTTCATTCAATAAAGTGTAATTACCCTTACTTTATAGCAGAAAGTTCTCGATTTCTCTAATGAGATATATATATATATATATAATGCGACCCACTTTAACAAAATGTGTTTCCAAAGCGGCCCACAAAGTCTTTTGAGTTGGACAGGTTTGGTCTATGGCATGTATAAAAAAATCCTCTTTCAACGCTTACTGTACTTAAATAAATATTAATTAAGAGGTTGAAGAATTATTTGAAAATAAAACAAACTAATATTCGTAACACCCGCAAGTTATTACCTTCATTTATCATAACTAATCTTAATTTAAAATTGTCACAAACAGTCTAAGGAAGAGAGAGTGAGAGACCAATTATGATGTTAACCAATTCTTTATTCACTTTACTGAATATTTATGGATATATTTCAATTTCTGTTCTCTGTAGTTACTATCTAAACGTATCTGAACTATTGTTTAGAAAACAAATTTAATCAATATCTTATCGACTTGCTCGGATTCGAGTTCTTAACTCAAAGTCGAACTTCCTATCTATAATCCGGAAGCTCTTTAGGCTAAGTGCAATAGGTTGCGATGTCTCACTCTGATCACTTTAGTTTATTATATCTCCAACTAATTAACTTCCAACGCCCTTATGCAATTCTTCGTTGCTTGTAAATGTAATTTATCCAATCAATTCACAAAACTTCATAATTTAAATCTAATCAGCATAAATTACGTTTCATTAAATTGAGAGGAATTTTGAATTCAAACACAATTGAGAGAATTTTGAAAACACACACACCAGTGAATTACTCGATGGTAAAATCACTATAGGTTGAATGCCACAGATATCCATACTTACCAAATTATGATGATTTCTTTAAAAGAAATTCAGGTTATGTAGCTCATTACTTAATTATGTGTAAATCTATTATACGTTTCCCCATCTTCATTGAATATACGCAAGCATGAAACTAAGATTATGAAATGCTAAAACAGAAAATAGAAAAATTTATACAATCTTAAATTAATTAAATCAAAAAGGGCCGTATAAATGTTTGCAGTGGGAACGTTTGAGGGAGAAACTTAAACATGGACAAATTGCCAATGAAAGTAAAGGGTTCTACGAAGCGAATATTCAATGATCTATCGCCATCTAAAGTTCTTCACAAATGTCTGAGGGAGAAACACTAAACAATAACAAATCCATAAATTCATTAATACGAAAATCGTGCCCGAAAAACTTGGCTTGAGGTTATGAGATAGCCGATATTTCTACAAATGAAGCGATTGTCCTTTTCAATGATGATAATGAAGTCGGACTAAAAATCTTGCAGTCACTTGGTTTGATTGTTGGTGAACTTGTACAAAGTTGTATGACATCTATAGATCTAAAAGGCATTCAGACTGCTGAGACATATACTAATCACTGTATAAAGGCGGTCAAAGGCAAGGTAAATGAATGTTGTTAATGACTACTCATCAGGATTTTGATGTTAGAAGAGGAACATCTTATGCATGAGGTGAATTTTAAAATCTGTCATTTCTTAATAATTATAGTGGTATATTTATATTGTAAAAAAAAAAAGAATTTAATACTTATATTAAGTAATTGTGGCCAAATATATTAATTGCTTTATAAATAACATTTTAAAAAATTTTAACTTAATTTTTTTAAAAAAAACACCAAATTCCAATTCAAGCAAAATAATTCAATGTCGTGCGCTTTTACTATTATAGTAAATTATTTGCATAATTTTTGCTTTTAATTCAAATTATTTTAATAAATTTGGTCACCAATAACTACACGCTACTTTTAATTCATATTTAATTACAATTTCAAGTACCAAAATATATATATATATATATAACTCTGAGGTTAATTCTTTGTTTATTATCGATTTTCTCAATACGTCATTTTTTAGAATTACGCGCATGATGTTTTCAATTCCATTCAACGGAATTAGATCAAAGTTTCACAGTAGATTTTGATCGTGTCAATACTCAGAATAACAAACTAGATTGATTTATTAATAAAGCAGTTTTAAAGTACAAGTCCTTAAGACAATTTTTTTTTTAAATTTAAAAATGTAATTTTAAACTTTTGTAGTTTGTTAAAAACTTTCAATCACCATTTCTTGGTTAATTATTTAATTGTTTTGAAGATTATTTATTTTCTATTATGCAAAAGAAAGTTATAAGCATAAATTGGTAGCTTTTTTAAAGGTTCGCGTAATGCACAAGCTTTATTTTTAACGAAATTATTTTTAAAATTTAAATGTACCATTCAGGATTACTTAAGGTCAGTTAAGATTATTTTTCATCGGAATGATTCGTAAATATTTCCTTCCTCAAAAATTTCAGTATTTTTTCTTAATAGCATATCATGCAGAACCTAAATATTTCTGCCAGTTTCACAAAATACCTAGAACTTAAGGCTCCCGTCTGCCGGCAATTTTGATTTTGTGGACGTAATGATAATTCCATGGAATTACGATTTTAACTCTCTCATCTTTACTACTTGATCTATTTGAATGCAGTAAAGTGCATCTGAAGGAGCAAAACATAATGAATGCTTCTGTGGAATCACTTTTTTTCTCCGATTTTTAAGAATATTTTTATCCCTAATTTAATGATTCGTTAGCGACTTCTTCCGGTCTTTAAATATATTCTTAAATATTTTTAAGAACCAAAGAGAAAAAAGCAATTTTAAAAGTAAAGATTTGTGAATGGTACTTTGAATTTCATAGGATAAATATGCGTTCACAAAATGTTAATCCTATGGAATTTCTACTACTGTCCACAAATATTTACAATTTGATCTATTTGAATACAATAAAGTGCATGTGAAAAAGCAAAAAATTAATGAATGCTTCTATGGAATTGTATTCTCCCGCAATTTTTAAAAATCTGAAAATCTGCAAACGGAATATTAAAATTGGAATAAAATTATTTTTAAATATCGGAGGAAAGAAGTAATTCCACAGAAGCCTTCGTTATTTTTGCTCTTTCAGATGCTCTTGATTGCATTAAAATAGATTGAATAGTAAAGATTTGAGAACTGTTGGAGAAATTCTATAGAATTAACATTACTTTCACGAATCAAAATGGCCGGTAGAGGGAGCTTTAAGCCAATAGCATTTGACATTTAGTAATAGTCGTAGGTTCTTACGTTATTGTATTGTTATGTATATTTAAAGGTAGTTGCTGAACAAAATGCAAATGGTTGCATCATACATTTTATATAAATTATCACTGAATTCAAACTATAACTTTGATTTCCTTTCATTTAAAATAAGGTCTTTTTAAATATAGATTTCTCAATGAATTTCTAATGATGAGCCTCATCATTTTTTTAACACCATTAACTAAAATTCCCACTGTCGTTATGAAAGGATTTCAGATTTGAATTAACCGATCTTCAAACGTTTCAAAACATTACTATTCTGAAGCAACCGTTGAAATTTTTGAGAATGAATAAATGTGTAAAGATTTATTTTTATTTTTATTTTACGGGAACCACAATTACAATAGCTTTCAGAATTTATAGCCTGCTGTAAAATTTTATCTTTTGATTTTATTTTAATATCTGAAAATTAATTTGATTTTTCATCACAGAATCGCTTGCTTTATTCGTTTTGTTGTTAAAAGTTGGTATCGCTTCTGAACTTCGGAATATTTGTATTTTTTGAAGAATTATTAATGTCTCTATAAAATTTTGTTCGTAGATTTGATATAAAAAGAATTAAATATTAATTAAAAATCCAAGTGTTTCTTGAATTATTTGTGCTGCTTTATTAATTTGAGTAATTCATCAGCTTAAAAGAGAATCATATAGATCTAAAGGTCTGTTAATTTATTCATCTACTGTCGAACTATTTGTCGAAAAGAATTTTTTCAACAAAAATTATAGACTCCCAAACCTATCACCCCGATTGCAGTGGAAACTAGCACTCAAAATATTCTCCTTTGTAACTCGTAATCAAAAGAATAACTCTCCATCTCGAGGTAAATATACCTAACTCTCTCATCTTTTCAGAACTCTATACTTGTAGACTTCGAGTTATCGTTAGAGTATAGATGTACAAATCTCCATAAATATATATGTCGGTATTAGTCGGAATCAAATGAAAAACAAAAACTCAATAATATATTTGTACTTAATATTTATCACGGAATGGTCGGAGACCATAAAAAGCATGTTAAATTCAACTTGAATTTTATTTTCAATTGCTAAATAGCTGAAGTGTGATATAATCATAGGATTCGACGAACTTTCATCGAATATACGCGGTATCAATTGAGTTTTCTAAATGTTAAAAATAAAATCTAAGAGGAAGGGTTCAAATGAATCATTTATTATTTATTCGAGTCAAATAAAATTATAGAAGTTACTATCCCCAATTTTGAGTTAATCCCGAGATATGTGTTTTTATTGTTTCAATTTACGAGAAATGATATAAAAGCTGCATTACAAACTTACTGAATTTTGAGCGATACTATTTTAAGACATTGTTTTAAAAAATGTTTGTTACTCGAGCGTTATTTGAACTAAGTCTTGTTTTTGCATTTTCAAATAATGATATTGTTTCAATACTTTTTGATGCAACATTATTTTTATTTTTAATATTGTATCATAAGAATTCGCTAAATGATAAAGTCGCCGAACGATTTTCATTTTGTACAGAATTATTCTCGACGGAAAAGAATTATTCTCGTGATGAATATAATTAACCACATTTTTTTAATGTGACTTCATTTTTGCATTTGGGTTTGTTGATTTGTAATAAACAAGGATTCTACGATTATAGTACACAGCCTTAATCATTCTGAGTATTATAAACCTGCCTAAATCAAAGTTGTTGATTAATTTTTATTCTTGATTTTCAACTAAATTATTTAATTAATTATCTGAAAATCAACAAATTGTTGGTCGGTTGGTTTTGAATTAGTATTGCTCTAAAAAACGGATTTTCAAAACTTTTTATTTTTATCACTCATGACTCTTTTGATCTTACTGCCAGACTTTATATATAAATGTATGTGTATAATAATGACTTTTATTTTTACTTTCTTTTACAGTAAAGACTGCAGTTAAACAAGCACTTCACGCTACATCACCTTTACTTTGAAATTAAACGATGTTTATTTTTTATAATGATGCTGCGATGTTATATCCAATTAAATAAATTTAGTTTTGCATTTATTTAATTTTAATTTGTTTTGAAATTAGTGCCAGCTACGAGACTTTTAATCAGTTTCACGGCCCATTGGTTGAAAATTGATACTTTAGAACAACACAAATACTCTTGACAACGAACCTCAAAATTTTGAATTATCAAATGATGAAAACGATGTCTTAGCACCACAGTCCCTGAGGATTTTATAGTTAATTTCTATTTATCATTTGATAGTCCATTATTCTTGCATAAATAATTCTTGATGGAATCAGAATCTTTCAAAATTGTTAGTAAGAGATTGTGAAAGAACGATCCAACGCATACATTCCATGCATTCTAGAATAATTTTTTTGAAGGAAATAAAAATTATTTTAGTCATACATACATATTCAACTATTTTTACAAAATATATGGATGTTTAAATTGCTTATTAGTAAAACTAATTTGAATTGTTTTTAATATCTTGTCCATAGATTCATATATCCTGTAATGTAGCATTTATGTCATTCTCAAATATTTCTAATCGAAATATTTCAGAATGAAATATTTTTAATATAGAAATTTTTAAGAATAGATATTTCAAACACCTCATACATTATAAATTTATTACATTATATATATAATATATTATTATTGTATCGTCCTTCCTTCAAGTGATCTGAACAACTTTTTCACTTAGTAATTTTAAGATAACCCATCTAATATATGCTAACCAAGAAGTGTTCTAATTTTATTTTAGACAGTATTTCGAGATTATATATTCCTAAATTGATAGAAGAAACAAATCTGTTACAAGTAATCGTATATATTTATAAGTATATTGTTCAGTTTTATTATTTTTGAATGTTTTATCGCGTATAAAATCGTGTCAAACTTAACTACATTGATTATCCTCCGATTATCGATGTTTTACAATCCAGATATCATATAGTTAGCTTTATTGGAAAAGAAACATTATGATTACAAGAAAATAACTCTACAGTTCAAAAAACTACATTTTAAGAAATAAACAGATTTTAAATAATGTAAGTCTGTGTAAAACATTTTTCTCAGACCATTTCGAAATAGTTACCATGTCAAATAACATTTATTAGAGATAATAGTTGAGGGTTTGGATTTATAATATATCAATAAAATGTTAAAAAAAAAATGCTTGGGTACATACCGAAACATAAAATCGCTACGGTTGGCTTAGCTGAACGGTTTTATTCTTCATGAATTGTCGGCTATTAAGCTGAATTACATTGGAAATGAAACTCATAGACTTTCTTCAATAAATAATGTAACAAAAATTGTTGTATTTACTCAACTATTTTTGCATACTATATATATATATATATGTGTGTGTGTGTTGTGTTTTTATTTTAAAAAAAAATTATTTTAAAAATATTTAAAAAATTATAAAATTTACATTTAGGTAATTGAGGGTTCAAGTTACTACATCTACACTTATTACGTAAGCTATGCTGCCAGTAAATTTAATTTTCGTTCATTCTAATAAACAATTTTAATTAGTAAAAGCTAAAAAATCTAAAGATCGAAAAATTACGTTAAGACTCTCGTCTACCGACCGTTTTGGTTGCGTGATTGTAATGTTAATCCTGTGGAATTTCTACTACAGTTTTCAAATCTTTACTTCAAATCTTTGAATGAACAAAAAAGCAAAAGACAATGAAAGTTTCTGCTGAATTATATTTTCCCTCCGATTTTTAAAATATTTTTACACCTCTTTTAATTATCTTGTGGGTTCTCCGATCCTTAAAAATATTCTAAAACATTTCCAAAAGTCGGGAGGGGAAAATGTAATTCAGCAGAAATCTTCATTATTTTTCGCTCTTTCGAATGCACTTTTTTTTGCATTGAAATAGTCAAATAGTAAAGAGTAGAGGATGATAGTAGAAATTCCACTGGATTAACATTACGCTTGCGTAATCAAAATGACCAATAGACGGTCATTTTGATTTAGTGAGCCCATATCTAATCCTTTGACTGCTTATCCCACGATTGCTACGTGCATTTGATTTTTTTCATATAAAATTAATTTTTCTGATCATCTATTCTTATGATCTAAATCAGGGGTTTTCAAAGTGATCTATATCAACTCCCAGGGGTCGATATAGTATAATTAGGGGTCGATAAAGGGTCGATGAATAAATATCAATGCTATTCAATCGCAAATTTATGGACAGAAGCAGTATGTACGATTTTCGTTTGGAATGTCATTTGTAATTACAATATAGTAAATAAAGTTTTTATAATAGATTTTAGCTTATTTAATTTCTCCTACCTGCATATTTTTTAAAATAATTATTTATCTTTTTTTTACCGTTTAAAGTATGCGTCTTTCGTGATGGGTTCTCATTCTCAGACTTGTGAGAAATGATTCTTGCTCCGTTTTGTTACGAGATGGCCCAAATTAGAGCACAACCTCTTAAATCATGACTGTTTTATAAGCTTTGTGAAGAAAATGATGAATTATCAAACTAATTATTATTACACACCGAAATACGATAGTTATCAAGAGGTGCATGTGACAGAATTTCACAGAGGTGACAGAATTACTTACTGAAATTAATCCAGCCTTAAGTGAAGAATTGCAAAAATATCCTAAACTTGTAATACGGCATTTCCCTTTTTAACTGCATTCCCAAACTCATATGTGGTTGAATCTGGCTTCAGTCATGTTAATTTTATTTTAACAAAGAAGAGAAATAAATGGAATATGGAGTTTCGAGGTGAAGTAAGATTAAAATTAGCAAATTTTGAGCCAAATATTGCTAATCTAGCCAAGAGTCATCAAGCAGGTCCTTCTCATTGATTCATATAAAAATTTGATTTTGTCAAAATCAGAAGATAAAAAAAAACTTAACTGTTTCTTAAATGATTTAATACATTAAAGAAAAGGTAAGTGTTTTTACTTTTACTTTTATACAAGGCGTAGATAAGAGAATTTTAAAATTTTTAGGGGGTCGATGATCAAAAAAGTTTGGCGGCCCCTGATCTAAATCAATATTTTAAAAAATTAATTTACAAAATTTTGCTACTCATCTAACCTCCCAAATATATGCATATTTCAAAAAAAATAATTTTTTTTTTTTACAAAAATACGCTATTTTTTTAGCAGTTGAGTAGTCAGAGGATTAAATGAAGAAAATTTTAAATTATACTATACGAATTTATTGGTTTTATTAACGTCGCAATAGAAGCAGCACGAGGGCTATTAGTGACGACCTCGTAGTTTTGAACTTTGTTCAAGTGACGAGGACGACACCTGAGTTGGCTTCTCCCTCTCTTAACTTTCACACCACGACGACTGGGGGACTTGAGATCTCAACCAGATTTAACGTGCATCAGCCCTGCTACACGGAAGGGTTTAGTGGTATCAGGGCTCGAATCCAAGACTCTCCAAAAATAACGCCTACCTCGAGTTCGCAAGTATGATCACTAGGCAACCACGACCACTTGTTACTCAAAAAAAAATTATTTTTGATATATTTTGGTATTTTTTGAGATTGAATGAGCAATATAAATATTTTTTCACATTCTTATTGCTTTTATAGATTAAATGTCTACAAATTGTTTTTGAATTCATGTGGAACGTGTTAATATAAATTGTGCCTTTTGAAGACGAAATTATTATGAAATAAAACTCATATTTCTAAACTCACTGTATAACTAAAACCATTATAATAAATTTCTATAATAATAGCAGCAATTCCACTTATAGGCTAAAGATTTTTGTTGTTGTTGTTGTTGTTGATAGCTTTTTAAATAAAAATTATATGATGAAAATATATCTGACATATATGGATATGATTGTGAAGTAATTGTATGATTAAAATCATATTTTCATACTCTAAATTACGTGTTAATATAAGCTGAAGAAGAAGATGTAGATACTTATTTAAACTAAACTTATTTTCATATATACATCTAAAAATATTTTAAAAAACTATTGATAGTATTTTTTTTAATCCCTTTAATTATTATACATTTTTGATTTTTTTTTCCCTCTGAAAATAACTTGAAGACACGAGTTCTCTATTTGTTTTCAAACACATAATTAATCTTTGAGAGTCAATCGCAAAATATGGGTTAAAACAAAACGCAAATTATTATTAAATATTCATGAAAGGGAACTGGTTGCAGCCAAGCATGAATTAAGATAGATTAAGAGGATTTAACTTTTCTCAGCTAAACGGATGTAATCATACTCAGTCTGTCGCCTTTAAAGGAACCTTGAAAGAAAATTGAATTAACCAGGTTTCTTTGTTCTTGTCAGAGAAGGGGAAAAGATAAGTCTGAAGCATTCGAATTATCGCATTTTAATTAGGGTGTTACGAGTGAAGTGTCTTTCGGAAATGAATTTTGACATCAATTTTAAGAAAATGAGTTCAATTTATAAATTAATGCGCTTCTTATCTATTTTCCGAACAGTTTAATTCCAAAGCATCAATTTAAATGCGTCTTACTTTCATTATTTTTTACTTACTGAAGTAAATTTTTAGAAAAAAAAAGTTTTTGATTCTAATTAAGGGCATATTTAATAAATAAATTTATGCAAATTCTATTGATTTCTTTTACAAGTAATTTATTTAGATATATCTTTTATTTAAGTAAACCAGTTATGTTTTAAGGAAAACATCACTCTCGGGAGAGAGGGAGGGGTCAAAGATGTCTTTATTTTAGGACTCTACAGACTCAGTCGACTTCACGAGTGTTAAAACATATTCTAATCTTTTACGGAAGTTTTGCAAAGGCTATCGCAACGCTCGTTATACCGTTATTTATTTCAAAATATCAGACACTTAAGGGGCTATTGTTTTAGGTAGGTTATAATTGGCGTACCAGATCACTTTTCAATTTCTTACTTTTTGCTGCAACTTTAATTACATTTAGCTTAAATATATTCAATTTAATAAATTATCGTTGAGTTTAGTTTTAATAACATGCAGCCTAATATAATATTCAATTTAATAATTTAGCGTTTGCTTTAATTTTAATAATGGAAAAGTTTACTGTTCATTTCTCGATATCTCATCGTTTACTTTAATTCTTACATTTAATTGAGTAATTTAATAATAATTATAAAAAAGCACACCTTGGGGGGTTAAATCTGCTCTTTGCAAAACTTTGCTTAGAACATTTAAATGTTTCAGAATTTTCTTTCTTTCTCTTTATGTCTTATTTTCTTTATGTCTTACCTTTAATAGAATATCTCTCGTAATAATTTTTGTTTATGAAAATTTGTTAATATTTATAGAAATTCAGAATATTTGAATCAGAATTTTATTCTTGAGGAATAGAAATTGAGCGCTTAAATTTGTAAGCGTTCTAACTTCAATCAAAGTTTTCCAGAATTATTTATTTTTGTATAAACTTGAGAAGTGTATTTCTATTTACCATTTAATCTTACTTCAAAAAATTTGTTTTTTGTCTCTCTAAATGGGCTATAAACTAAAATTCATTTAAAAGATTATAACTATTTATGTGGAAAATCATGAATTTCTTAGATCCCACAGCAAAGTTTTATTAGTTTGAAGAAGAAAATGTTTATTTTTTGTATGAAAATAAAATGTAACAGCAAGCAAATGTAGTAAAAATCGCAATTCCTATTTATTTCCCTCGATTTGTTTTGTTAAAACTAAAAAAGTAATAACGCCTTAATTAAAATAAATGCTCCAATTGATGTTTATTTGAAATATGTAGTCAAAGACTTGAAACTAGAAGAAAATCATTTTAAATATTGACAAAGAATATTTCAAAATATGTATAGTTTTTTTGAATAAAAAGAAATTTATTTTTGTTACACTCGTTTTAAATACTTACTCTAATACTAGAATGTATCTTAAAAAGATTTTATTTCCTTCTTTTTTTGTTGCAAGTGATATTTCGCTTTCTAATAGATAAAAAAAGAAATTCCATTATAGATCAAATTTCATCAATATATATTTACGCGAAGCCAATTTTTAATGCAAGAGGAAAGCAAGTATTTTAAAAGCAATTTTTTTACCAGTTTATTTAACAATTTTCTAGTAGTTATGATTGAATTTTTTGTAAATAAAAATCTCTTACGTTTGCAAACTTAAATACTACATAATAATTTGCAATTTTATTTGTTTTTCATAAAGATATGTCTGTATTTTTATATATAAAAAAAAAGAAATGGAATGAAAAACTGAAATAACCCTGATTAAATTGCCAAAAGGAAAAAAAACTAATTTATCTCTTCGAAAGAGAAATAAAAACTGAAGAGTTTCTGAGTACGTTATATTGCAAGCTGTTTCCATTCATAAGGCTATCGGACAAGACAAAGAAAATGTTGCTTAGAAAAAAGAAACACACACCCTGTTGCCACTGGCAATGGAATAAACACGTTTGATCGTGTGAGGAGAAGAAAAAAAAAGAGCGGAAATTATTAAACGATCGTGGCAACGCTATTAGGCCAAACGATTTTTTTTCTTCAAACGACCAGTGCATTGACTTTGAAAATGAAGTTCGTAAGGATATGGCATTCATAAGGAACTATGTAACGAAAACAAACGAATTCATTTTATTTTTGAATGCTACTTTCTCCCATTTAATGACGACGCACTATGATAGAAACGCGTTTTTATTCGAATTTTAGAAAAATGGTTTGTTAAATTCAAGTATTTCTTCACAAACGAAAATTTGGTACTTTTAGTTGAAAAAAAAATATTATTGCTGTGTGCTACATTCTCTTCGGTTTCTTTTTCGAATTCGAATGACCGCTTTAAACGAAGTGAAAGAACCGTTAACATATTTTGAGTTGACGTCGTGTTTTTGTTCTTTTCAACGAATTCCTGGAAAGCATCGAAGTTAACAGATAATCGGGTTTTTTTCCCCTGATAACAATCTAAAGAAACATATTTTGAAGTTAAGGACTTTGAAAACTCTCTCCTTCTATTTTTAAATAGAAGGGAATATTACATTTTCCATATCATTCTTTTAACTATTTTTGGCTTTTTGAGTTAATAAAAACATTCGTTTCGGTAAAAAATGTGATTTTCCTGTATTGATTGCTCAGAAAATATTTTGAGAGTCCTGGGATACTTGAATCACCTTTTCCCAAATGGATTTTGTAACTTATTTTAGCTTACTTTAAAAAATTTGGAGTATGTATATGGAAAGCTGGCTATCCGGCAACAGCAAACTCTGACTTTCAAGATTTTAAAAAGAGTTCTGCGGAACTTTTAAGAAGTAGGACTCAATATTTTTTCTTCTATATTAGAAGATTGGTCAAACTTATGAAAAATAATAATAAAAGTAAAAATTCGTTGCTTTCTTCATCCTAGTACGTCGAATTTAACTCTGCTTAAATTTTTCTCTCGTGGGCGTTTCACGTCTTCCGCCTTTACTGAATACCACTGTTACTTCGGGATAAAAAGGAATGAAAATAATCAAAATAAAACTTTTAATGCAACCAAAAACTGTATGCATTAGGAAAATCCTCTATATAAAGATTTTTGAGGAAAATATATCTTATATATAGATCTCATTATTTGAAGAAACAATGAGCATAAAATTTTTTTAAAAAAATGACTGTTTTCTCTTTCAGTTTGTCAATCTCATTTATAAAATATACCGTTCCAAACGCAACTTTCCTTTGTGAGAAAGTAATACAGATTGTATATATGCACATTTTGATATGACACCCTTAAAAAGATAATTTAATTGGTTCAATTATCTTCTCTCCCCACACACATCTGCAAATGTTATAGACTCTTATTTAATATAAATATTTAGGTTGAATTGATTGTAAAATAAATTATATGGTAATTTTTAGTTTAGTTTAGTTTTTATTAACGTCGCACTAGAAGCAACACGAGGGCTATTGGCGATGGACCTCATAATTTTGAACCACGGTCAAGTGACGAAGACGACACCTGAGCTACCTGATTTTATGTGCACGTTCAAAAAAGGATTTTTACGACTTATACATCAAGTTTTATACAAATTATAGGCAGAAAATCTTTTATAGGAATTTTAATTGATTTTTTTCTTAAAATTTCATATTTTTGTAATAATAGTATTGAAAAAAAAAATTTCTCTAAATTTCTCAAAATGTTTGTATAACTTTGAAATAGAATTTTCTTTAACATCTAGTAAATAGTTAGGTAACATCACTTTTGTAAATTTGAAACTATAATATACTTCAGAATCCTGTACGCAGCAAAGTATAGATTTTCTTTATTTTGAAAAAATGTTCAATTTATTTTCCCTTATAACTATTTAAAAATTCTTTTAAATCTTATTAAAATAGGAGAACAAATGTAAATAAATATGAATATTGTTAGGTAAAAGTTTCAATTGTCTGTTTTGTTTCATTGGTAAATTAGACTGTTTTGAAAAATGATATTTTTTTCAATACACGGATAAACGTTAAGAGTCCTGAGACCCCTTAAGCATCTGAGAATTTTATCAGCAGTGTTATGGAGATTGTATAACCACCACAAATTTGACTGATTGCAGTGAGAATGATTTCTCATAATCATTTAGATGACTCAATGAGGTAGAGAGCCTTTAGCAAACTTGAAGCTGGGAAGCTTAAGGAGCAAGCTGCTCGGTAGTTACAAGTAACACCAAAAGTTGAATCAATTCAAAACAAATTTGTCATGAATAAGGCAGCCTAAGAGAGACGACTCTCGCACTCGATCGTTACTTGGCATTAAAGGCACGATGACATGGACAGACAATGGCTTCTGAGCTTTCTCGTGACCTTGATGCTGAGTCCGGTACAAAAATTTCAAAAAAACAATACACAGATGTAACACATGGATCAATAAGTCCCGAGACAGTGCGGTCGTTTTTTTTTGCGATTTCCTCCTTCAAACGCACCAGCAAGTCAATATAATAATCACTGTTGATCGATTTACCTTTTTCGAGGTAGTCAATGAAAATCACGACATGCGTATCCCAAAAAACTGACGCCATGACTTTGCCAGCTGACTGCTGCGTTTTCGGACGGCTTTCGCCAGCTGTGCGCCACTGCCGCTTCGACTCTGGAGTGTAGTGATGTATCCATGTTTCGTCCATGGTCACGTAACGACGCAAGAAATCTTTTTTTTGTTGCGAGTAAATAGCGATAAACAGCTTTCTGAATCATCGACTCGTTGCTGTTTTTGTTCCATCGAAAGCAATCGCGGCACCCACTTGGAAAAAAACTTTTTCACGCTCAATTTTTCATGAAGGATAGTAAATACACTTCCATATGATATCTGTGTCATCTCAGCAATCTCCCGGAGCTTCACTTTACGATCTTTCATTATAATTTTTGTCACTTCACTCACATGTTCCGGTGTAACGGCTTCCACAGGTCTACCCGAGCGTTCCGCGTCATTCGTGTTGGTACGACCACGTTTAAACTCGGCAAACCACCGACAAACCATTGCTTTTGATGGACAAGAGTCCGGGTAACATTTTTCAATCCATTGTTTTGCTTGCACGGTGTTTTTACCCATTAAAAAACATTGTTTTATCAGAACACGAAACTCGGTTTTTTCCATTTTTTAAACAAACTACAAAACGACTTTACTCCAACCTGGATAACTCAGCTGTTTCTGGTCCGATCGACATAAAATTTTGACACGTTTCAAGCAAAGGTTCGTACTCTAGAGAGACCTGGTTACTGGTTTACTACGAGCGCCATCTCTGGGTTAGTCTCGGAACTTATTGATCCATGTGTTATAGCAGAGAGTGTATCTTACGACTGGCATCCAGATGTGTCTCCCTCTGACACGGAAGAGCCTATTTTTCGTGAGGCGAACACACTTTTATTGGATACATCAAGGGGGAGACATATTCTTTTCACTGATGAGTCAAGATTTTGGGCATAAAGTGATTTTTAGCAAGTCTTCATATAGAGAGAACGTAGAGTGTTCAATCCAAGGTAAGAGAACGACAAACATAAGACAAAGACTACGTTAAAGAAATCGACAAACTTGGGGCAGAAGAATCTTTGTCTGAGACTGCATCATACCAGAAACTCATACGCTACTTACAGATCGTCTTTGATCACAGCGTTGTAGGGTTGAGGTCCTAGGAACTTATTTGAGATTTTTCCCGGAGGCGCTGAAGACTTGGACTTCCTTTATATGGATGGTAATGCAAAGCTACACAGATCGCACATTGTTGATGAATTTCTTGAAGAAGAGGGTATTCTCCATGTAGACTACCATGCGAAATCGCGAAAGTTATGGGCAAAAATTTAAGGGATGATGGAAAACATCTAAACAACGAATTTTCACCATACAATGCATAGGCAGAAAGCAAGCAGTGAACTGCTTTATGACGCAGTAAAGGAAAGCATAAAGCGCGAGTTTTCTTATACATCGTTATTTCTATTGTGGATTTCAAGAGGCTATGGTCTTTTCCTGATTACTGTACGTCACCATGAGGAGGAGTGCAAAGAGACAAAGATAATTCAGGTTTTGGACAATTCCGTAGAATTGCATTTATTAATATTTGTTTGCATTGTTTGAAGCTTTTAATCCCTTTGTCAGTCCCTTGTACTTTTCTTCTTTCTTTTTGAATCTATTAAGTATTTTTGTAATATTGACTTTTTGCTGCATCTCTTTGGAAAATATCGTAAAACTTTATATTAGTACAAAAGAATTACGATTCAAAAATCAATACTTTATTACAGTCGAGATTTTTAATGGCATTAATGAAATGGTAATAAAATAATTTATTTTTACAAAAAAAAGTCGAGAATTTTGATTAACAGAAAAATACTTCAAAACTTTCCAAAAATATAGAAAAATCATATAATTCATTTTTAATAGCACATTTTTTGAATTGTCGATGAAAGTGTATGTTAGGAAGAAAATACCTTAAAATTTCTGACGATAAATCTTTCTATATACATAATTTAAAATTCGATATAACCTTTACATTTAACAAAAAGTCATATTTATTCTAAAAGAAAGAATGAAAGAGAAGAAAGACAGTGAATCTCACTCCATCATTTGATCATATAAATATATGTTATCAAAATCTTATTCGCTGTGTAATCATTTTCCCCAAATGTTCCAAGGAATAATTAGACGAAAGAATACTGAGAGTTTTTATTTTTGTTGTAAACTCTAAATGCAAAAGTGGGACTTGTTCACACTGAAATCATAAATCAATGAGAATTCAATATACGGCGAACAATATAATAAGGAAAAATTTTATTTTAATTTTCATCATTGATTATTTGCATTGAGTTTTAAACAAATTAGAATTATGTGTCAAACATTTTGAAACATAATAAAATAAACCTTTCAGATACAATGTTTAATAATCACTCGTAACCATTCCAGCTTATTTAAATGAGTAGCTTAAATAGCCATTTTTCAAATTTCTTATAAGTTTTATTAATGTTATTCAGTTTCAATTTCTTTTGTTAAAATCATGAAGCGTAAATATTTTTAATTGGGAAGGCGTTTACATCCACGTAACACAATCGGTTTTTAAATTCTCATTCAACTTAGAGATTGCAATACTATTTTTCAAAACATATTATAATAAGCTAAAGAAAGAAAGTATAGGAAATTTAATTGCTATTCCTTGTTTCTCTAAGCAATCCATATATTTAAATAACTTGAACTGGAAAAAAAAAAAGTTGGGCATATCTTTCCCATAGAAAATTGCTCTTATAAAAATTCACATAATGCACATTTATTCCTCTGACTAGTTAAAATGGCGTGCTGCAAAATTAGCACGCAATTTAGGTTATGTTATTTTTTCACATGCGTTTTAACACGATCTAACGGAAATGATAATCATAATTTTATCAATTCATCGCATGATAACAATGGTTCAGAGAAAATTCTTGCCGAGAGTGCTATTACTGAGAAATAGAGCCAAACTCATTAGATGCTTGTAAAACACACGAAATCTAAAAACATTGCAAGAAAAATGCATGGGCTGTTTGTTCTGAGTTGATTTTGTTGATTAACGACTTCCAATACAACGGAATTAGTTAGTGATTATATGTGTGTCGAACAAAACGGTGTAATGGTCTATTGGATCTCGTTGAATAATGTGCTTATTCACTTTCTCGATTCGGTTCAAAGGTGCTTAATTTGTCTTTTCACAATCTGTCCACCCTAAACGATGCTATTAAACGGTTACAGGTAAGGAGTGGTCCTAAGCTAATTGAGGCCAATAATTTTTTTTTATCTCCTCATTCAAAATACACTCAGTTAAAACTCTTACAGAATAAAATTCATTACAGGCATAGTTTATAATAGGGGATCGGAAAACATTTTTTATAATGAGCCAGATCGTAAAATTTTAGGCTCGAAGGGCTGGGTAGTAAATTTTCGAAAATATTTGCATGGACAAATCTATTCATAAAATCACAAAAAAGCATGCTAATTTTTTTTTATCAGAATGTGGTATTTTTACATATTCATATACATAAGCTGGCATTTAAAAAAAAGCATGAAATATTTACATTTATTAATAAACGTGTAATAAAATGGATTAAATTTTATACTAATGCTATGAATGTAATTGCTAATTCTGAGGAAATATTTCATCGTATTGGAATTAAAAATCAGTACATTCTATCAGTAAAATTGTTTGTTAATAGTTATCTGTTAATAATGATTTTCTAGTAATTTTGCATACTTCATTTTTGAAAATGTCCTTTCACATTGGTAAGTATTTTTTCAAATAGAGATTTAAATCCCCTGATGTATGATCTTAATTATCAGTATGCATCTTCCGAGAGGTATGGTTTGGTTTTATTAACGTCGCATTAGAAGAAACACAATGGCTATTGGCGACGGGACCTCGTAAAGGTATTTATAGGGTTAGGTACGATCCATTTCTTTAAAGATTATTTTAGCATATCATACTTTTGCAAATTAATTTCTTCCAATCGGAGGTCTGACGCATCCTTCTCAAATGTACTGCCAAACAGATGTTGAAACATGGAAATATCTTTACACTTGCTTTAAGTTCCGAAAACCACGCTTGTAACTAATGTTAGAGGCTAAAATGTGTGTTCTATCACATTTCCCCCATCTAACACTTTGGGACTTTAAATCATGTTGTTTGAATTGAAGATCTCTCCCAATGAAAGAAAATAACTATATATATTAGAATAAAATTATAGTGAATAGATTTGTAGCAGTTTTTTGCAGTGAATATATTTGTTGACCTTTGTTCATAAGCAACTAATAATCTAATACGAAATTAGTAGTTGTGAGATTGATAGGGAAATAATTAAACAAAACAATATCAAATACATTTAAAAAATAATTTGAGATAAAAACCAACGTTTTTAAAAACAACGTTTTTATATGGTGGCAAAGTTTATTAAAAAAAATTATTGAAATATTAGTTAAAACTGGTCGCAAATATCTAAATATTGTATTGTAAGTAAGAACGGTTCCCAAAATTTCAGAGCTCTAGCTTGACGGGAAGTTGGATAAATTAACAATCGAAAATTTGATAACTCACTGATACGCACACACACAGACACGCACTCAGTGAAATACATAAAAACGTTAAAACTAACTAAAATTAATTAATTCATCCGGTAAATTAAATGGCTGGAATGCAGTTTAACCCAACCACCCTTGGCGGCAAGAATTACTTGGTGGTATTTTGCCAAATGTGGCTACCCTGGTCTGTTTTACGGACTTAAAGTTCAGCCAAAAAATCGCCAAGTTTGGTGCCAATTTTTGAAATCGCTCCAAGTGATTGGGCTAAACTGCATTATTAAAGAAAATATTAGTTAAAACTTGTCGCAAACGTCTAAATATTGCATTTTTAGGCGAGTAAGAACGATTCCCAAAGTTTCAGAGCTCTAGCTTGATGGGAAATTGGTTAAATTAACGATCGAAAATTTGATAACACACACACACTAATTGAAATACATAAAAACGTTTTAAAAAGCAAGGAAATTATAATAGCATTGACAAGTGAGAGGAGTTATCAAATTTACTAACCAGGAAAGATGTACACAGGGTTAGTGAATTGGACTCTCATCTATAAATCTAATGAGAACTAGAACCCGATATGCTCGATAAGATAAATATAAACATTAGATTCTGATGCGTGTGGAGCATACACACAGATATAATTGGTTAGAGAATGAATTTTGAATATTCCTAATTCAGAATAAAATTTGGTTATGATCACTGTATGACTCTCTGCTCATCTGACTCTTGGTTCGTGTCTCTTTTTAATTGACAATTGTAATGAAAAATGAAGGAAATAATAACGGTAAGTTACAAAATTACAGTGAGTAATTTAATTTATTTGAAATTTTCTTACAAAGCAATATTAAACCCGAGAATTGGATTGAAAAGAAATGGAGAGAAGTGGTTTTTTCCTTTCGGGATTAGAATATAAAAGTATACATAGATGGGGGGGGACGCTTCAATAACATGTGCATAAAAATTCAAAAATTTATGAAACTTTAATATTGGTAGAATTCAGAAACTTCTCCAAATTTATACCACTGAAATTAACGTTTTTGTTCTTGAATATAATTATCAAGCTACTTTTAAAATTAATAATTTAAAATGTATGGTTTCAAAAATGCTTTTCTAAATTTATTTAAATCTAGAATGGTACTATGCATTTCATAAGTGGTGCATGACTATTCTATACTTATATTTTGTTCCTGTATTTTAAAATTTATTCAGGATATTGTAGTTTCCTCTTTAACATTACTGAATTAATTTTTTTTTATCTATTATGAACAAATGTAAGGTGAAGATATAAAATCAATCTAAAAGAAAATTGAAGGTTAGGTATTTCACAGGTTACCGTAGTCTTTGACCAAGCTATTTGTGAAGTTTAAATAAACTTAGTTCATGACTAGCCTAGTTTACAATAACCTAGTTCCTACAAATATTTGATGAGCTTCTTTTCACAAAAGGGCAAAGTTAATTTCTATATGCTACCTTATGAACAAACATTGGAAGAATTGGCCTCTTTTTTGAAAAGGGTTAGCGAGCCTCAGTAGGTAAAGGTTATCTAATTTCCTACAAAAATATTCAGAAGGAAAAAAAACCAGTTACAAAATTGTAGAATGGTGCTCATTTCGAAGCACTCAAATTTGTTCCATATAAAAAAAAACAGAATGTGATTTTATAAACATCAATGTTAAAAACAAGATAATTTTTTTCACTTACACATTTATTTAATTAGTTACATATACTATAAACAAAATAGTACTTAACGTTGCTTTATTCGTAAACATGATATAGGATTAATCAAAATTATTACAGCACAAAAACCAATACATATTAAAATATTTTATTACTGATAGGTAGCTTTCTGAAAGGAAGGTAAGTTTTTTTCTAATCTTCGAGACAAAAAAATCCTTTTTACAAGTTTATTCAAACGGGTTTCCAAATTATTATAAGTAAACATGTTTAAAATGCAATTATTTAAGCAGGACATTATTTCTTTTTTCTTGAAGAAAATTAATTTTGACAATTTAAATTACTAATTAAACTAATTAAAACTGAATGTGAAGCAGCAAAATTCAGTGTTTCTTCCTCAGGTGAAATCAAATTGTCCTTTTAGGTCCTCCCTGTCAAAATGAGTCCCCCTAACAAATAGGCCAGAACATACTACCATAATCGTTTCTAATATTTCCGAAGAGAAATGTTATCTTATATAGAATAAAAATAATAATATGTTTGTAAAGTATGTGTAATAAGGTCCGGGATTTTTCAAGATCTTAAGATATTTGAAAATAAAAAGAAATTATCATTCTAGTCATGTATTTGACTTCATTTAAAGACATAAATACTTTTAGACAGCAAATTTCAAGAGATTTAACCTTCACTTGATTTTTTTTAAATAAAAACACTAGAGAAAAATTTAGAAACAAAGAAAATGAAGAAATATATGTTGCTGACACACAGTAGGAAAGTCTCAAACATTTCTATTCAACAAACTGGAACCGGACGGTTTGGATTAGAATCAGTTGGAAAGCTTTGAACTTAACTATTCTCAATTAATGATACATCCTTTAAATCTGTTCTTTTTATAACTGCGCCACTTTCAGCTTAGTTATTAATATATTTTAAGCTTTTATTCGATTACCTCACGTATATATGTAATCAATTTTTTCTACTCACTTTCTTTGAAATTTTTACATTCATTACAAAGAAAGCGCGAAGCTGCATTGTTCTTCTTAAAACCTTGTCTGAACTTAATCTTTTAGAACCAAAATAATGCATTTACTACTTAATTTTGAAGGTTAATGAATCTTAAGTAATATTAATATTGGAGTAAAAATTATTCATCGTGCGTGCATGGAGTTTATGTAATCGGATTTCTTTTGTTTTACCAAAAAGCACAAACAGAAAAAAAACAAAGAGTTCCAAAAATACCTGCTACATCTTGGCCGAAACTTCGAACTTAATTCTGACTGACCTACTATCGAAAAAAAATATTCTATCTAAATCTATTAGTTTTTATTAAAGAAATTATTATAATTATCTTCTATGAAAAAAAAATCCTGGAACAATTTTATTAGCTCCAAAAGTGCAAATTCATTCAACCGCAAAATATTTTCTTACTGTTTCATGCTTCATTGAATCTATTTTAGTGGCGTAATTGGTGAAGAAGATGAGAATAAATCATTCTGTTACAACATGCCATATCCTGGATTTTCTTTAACATTATCTTCCATAATACATCAATGAAATAGAGAGGCAATAGATCAAAACTGCATTTAAATTTCAAAGAACTGCATCTGCAGGATAAATTATAATATATTACATTGCCTTGACGCATTGGAATGTAGTGTAATCATTGTCAATGAAATGCATTTGAAAGAAAAATGTTGTAAATTAAGTTTGGATTAAAATGAAATTTATTTTATTGTTATATTAGCTACAGCTGCTGGATTTCTCCTAGCTTCTTATAGCTGCGGGACTTTTCTGACCAACACTCATTATTTTTTTCAGTGACATTTAGATGGGAACTAATAGACAGATAGATTAACTGGTTTTCACTAAAGTTATCTCGATAAAGTTAATTACACCTTTAAAATTCTCCGAAAAATTCCATTTTAAATTCCCTTTTAACAACGATTGATACGTCCGGTATATTTATCAGAGAAAAAAAAATCAAACGCTTCTTTGTTATATATACTTGTGGAAATCTTGCATCATAATATATTCAAACTAATTATTTCGTGATTACAGAAAAAAATATTTTTAATCTTTACCTTTTTTAAATATCATAATCGGAAGTTTATGCTTATTATTTGTACACTGTTAAATATTAATAATAAGGAATAAAGTTATTATAACATACTAACACATGCTCAGTGTCTTTTCATCTACACATCTTATACAAATAGAGATTTCTGCACCCCTCTGGGAGGTTTTCGAAATCTTTACAGACCCTGTAACCTTTTCCTTGCTTTGAAGGTTAAATTTGTATATACACATAGGAATTGTCCAATTTTGGCCACATATTTATTGGCTAGGGTCGAGGTAGGACGTCCAGTGTGTTGTTTCTTTGACGTCTTCTCTGTCATCAATGAATTTTTTGTGCATCTCAACAACAGGTGTAAACATGCGTTCATGGGTTCTTCCTTGTAAGCTTCGATGATCATACTGAGTCTCTGCAACGGATTTGCTCAGTATATGACAATATTTGATGACACAACGTTGGATCAGTGCATTCTTACTTTTGACCAGCATAAATCATGCTTTCATTTTGAGCGAAATCTACACACTCCAAAGGCTCTCAAGCTGACACGGATCTTCCAGATTGCATCACGCATTTTCCACTTATTCTACAGAAAGAAATCATATCCCACTTTTCCTATGGAAAAAATCACTTCTAGTACTTATTGTACAAATCCTATCACATATACATATATATGCTTAGGTTTGCATTTCCCACGCTCGGAACTAATAGGAATATTCCCTACTAGACATTATATAAAATACCTAGAAATCTCTACGTCTATTATACTGTGTGATCTGTATAATTTATACTTTAACTTCCCTGGAGAAACAAACAGGGACAAATCTCTGCCACTTCACTCGAAATTACTTGTCTAGGTAGACGTGCATCCGCCACTAATTCCTATGTATCTCCTTCTTTTCTAAAGTAATACTAATAAATTCATAATATATATATATATATATATATATATATATATAGGGGAATCCATTTAAATGTGTATACTGGGTTTTTTTCCTTCTTATTATCCAAATCCATAATATATGTAGAAAGACTTTTAACATCAGTACTTATTTAATACGTCTATATTTAATGTTCAGGTATACTTTGTTTCACTTTCTAAATCCGAAAACTCTTCTTTTAAACATAAATTCGCGTAAACATCATTTGTGATTTTTAATCCGATTCTGCGCAAATGGTTTGAGTAAATCGTCGGGTTCTATCATCGGTTTTATTATTATTTTTTTACATTTTTGGCATCTCATTTCGTTCGCATGAACTAATTCTTTGATTTTAATGAGCTCCAAAGTGTATCTGGACAATTCAAGCTTTTATTGATTCACTTGAGATGCAGGACAGTTACTGATGGTTTCAGCAAGACGGAGTCACTCCACACACGTCAAATCTAACAATAAAAGTTCGTATGGAATATTTGATGATCGTTTAATTTCAATAGGCCTCTGACCAACAAGGTCAGCAGATCCCACCCCATTAGATATTTTTTGTGGGGTTATCTCAAAGGTAGGGATTTCCAGAAAAGTCCTACAAACTTTGATGAATTAAAACAAACCATAATTGAAGAAGTTATATATATATATGCCAGAATAATTGTAGACTGAACGATACACTAAGTTACCACAAAACTACAAAAATCCTGAACCTTGGTGTCTTCTCTAAGTTACAGGGTCATATCAGATTTTTTGGTCAGCCATGGACTTTCATACATTCATGCCATGTTCACCTCTTTATAAGCAAATTACACAAGAATTTCAACAAATCTAATTTATTGATCACTAATTTCTGTGGGATCCCAAACTTGAGCATAGTTATCCTTTATAGAAAATACATTTGATTAACGATATTAAATTATTACCGCACCGGTTATTGTTGAGCGAATTGAGAGATAATATGAAAGCAAACTTGGTAAAAGTTGTGGTGCTTCACCTCTTTGTATGATAAAAATTTGCTCACATTTTTTCGAATGAACTTTTTGCTTTTTTATAGAGATTTGGAATGGTCTGACATCAGGATTCATGAATCTCACGTCGAATGTTTCAAATATTTCCAGGTTTTGTTCATCATCAACTAAAGTAATACCCGATTTTACGTTTTGACTACGTTCGAAATCCCGAACTTTTTTGTTGTTGTTACACACTTACTTCGATTACATTTATCGCATGATTGATACAAAATTTAATGCAAATTCTTTAATTTGTCCCTTTCTTCTTTTTTGAATTTATTACAAAATAACGTATTTTGAAGACTTCTCACAACAAAAACTCTAGATTACTAGTAATTATTGTGTCCCGGTTTGGTCAATATTTTCTTTAAACGCTAATCTTTAAAACTAATTGTATGTTTTCATATGAAGTTTTTACTGAACACAACAGTTCATAATAATTTTAAATTTATGAAGTACTTGAAAGAAGCGTATAACAACCCTTACAGCCGGACCCAACAACAGCTTTCAAGTGTTTGCCTTTCACTTACAATACACTTACAATAGATACAATTAAGGTTAATAGATACAATTACAAATAGTAATAAACTGATAAGTCACACTAGTACCTATTTACTTGATAAATGTGCATCAATACCTTTTCATGTTTTGTGATCATATGCAACAAATCTAAGAAATTATGGAACCTTGCAATTATTTCATAATGTTATTTTTGCTAAGTTTGTAGTCACGAAGTGGCTTTTATGGGATATTTATAAACGTGGAATGTTGAGAGATATATAATGATTACTTATAAAAAAAATGTAGAATGTTGTCAACATGTGATCCAAATATATTTCAAAAATAAATTGTACCGGTTTAAATATGCAACTATATTTCCAAATCATTTTGTAAATTCTATGAAATGACTGAAAATAAATGTTTGTCTCCCAGTAATAAAAATGATGAAAAGTAAACTATTTCGTTACTTTTAATGACGAATTAAACTATTCCTTTGAGTTAAAATTTTTATCTCACTTTTTGTTAATTGTCAAAATCAAATTTGTGTATATTTTCTATAAGAAAAAGTAAGAAAATATAAAAACAAATTTCTGAATTTATGAGAAGAATTTATTATAGTATTAAAATATGAATCTATTTAAAATTCTAATATTTTCACTTTTATAACCAGAAATTTTTAATTAATAGCATAAAAATTTATTTCACTGTACATCCGTTCTTTAAATATGTGATACCAAATTATTACTTTATTCATGCATCAAATATATGAGTTTAAATTATGAATTATTAAATAATATATAACTTCAGAACAATACTTAATAGTTATATATTCTTATAAAGTACATAAATTATAAGTCATAAATAGCAATTATTTAAGAAAAATTTTACTTTTAAAATACATTTGATTTTAATTTTCCCAAGAGCAAAAATGGAATAAGATACAGTATACGCCCGGACGCCGAGTTTGATTTTTTCGTCCACTTAATATGTGTGGCTCAAGATAGCGATCGGCAAGCATGAAACTATACATAAAATGGCCTCAACTTCTAAAAAGACAAAAAATGGTTCCAATATGGATGTATGTCACATTACTTCCCAAATTTGTTAGTTAGTCACTTGGAAATTATATGAGGAGGGGGAAAGAAATTCTTATTTCTGTAAAATTTTCACACATCTGTGAATGTGAATAAATATAACTTCGTGCAATATGTTTTAAATTTAAATTTGTTTCAAAATGTCTATCTTCTGGAAAACAGTCTGGGTTGCACAGAGCATGCGTGCTGTATACGTATAACCTTAAATAGTTGCTGCTCTTAGCACGTCTCAGAAACAGCTGAGAATTTCCTACAGATGTCACAAAAACAGTTGAGAATTCGTTGCATGGATAGATTTTTTTTTGTGCATTCCAAGACAAGCAGTCTCTCGTGCATTCATGAAAGCATTTTTAATCGAATTATTGTTTAAAACCTACAGCATTTTTTAGTGTTATTACATCTCAATTTTATTTGCATTAAATTTATATTTTATTTATTTATTTATTTATTTTTGTTAATTAAATTCTCAGATTGGAATATTTTGTTTGTAAATTTATTCAGCTTAGATGCAGTATATGCCCGTATCCTAATTTCGATGTTTTTACCAACTTGATATGTGTAATGGCAATTGACAGGCACAAAATTTGGCACGAAAAATCTTATCACCAAAAAATGGAACAAATCTAGTTGTATTCGGTACCAACCCCTGATAATTGTTTGTATTGTAGTTGATTAATCGTTAAGACAACGAACCTCTATTTTTTTAAAAAAAAATAGATATTTTTATGAGAAATTCAAATTCCTTTCAAACTTTTTCATATTTAAGAGTTCATTTACCTCATTCATCTGATTTCATCTCAAACCTTATGTGGCTTTCCTCCATGCTTTCATTCTTCAAGTGAAATTTCAATTCATTATATTTGTTATGACAAATAGATTTAAATTCATTTTACAAAAAATCAACTGATAATTCTCTCTGAATAAACAAAAGTTTTATTTACTTTCAGCAAATATTGAATTCTTTTGAATTTGAAAATTTTATTTACATCATCGAATTGGTCATGCATTGCATACAAATCGTAAATATAAACTGAATTCTTCTTTCTGCTTAGAAAAAAATTATCTAAAAAAAGAAATGTTTAAATTTCACGCTCACTTTAATTTTCAGGAAATTATATATGAAAACAATAGAAGAAAGCAAGCTCAAAGATTTTAAGAAGTAAAACTAATACATATTATCTTCAAATAACAGATTTAAATAATTTCAATCTTTGTGAATCAAATTGCATAGGATAATAATTTACAAAATACGCTTTCAGTTCAATACGTTTTTAATTTTTAGAATTTTGTACATGAAAATAAAAAAAGAACGTGAAAAATATTAAATGCATTTACAAATTGTTATTAGATTTGTCAGAGATATTATGTTTTCAAAATATTGTTGGATAATAATCATAGACAAAAATGAAATGCTTATGAAAATAATTTCGAAATAAATGTTAAAAGTTAAAAAAGAATAATCTTAAAGAGTATGTGACATATTCAATTTTTAAAAACAAACGATTTAATCTTAATGTGATACTTTTTTAATCTGTTCAACTTTTCAACTTTTAAAGGCAAACGATTTAATCTAATGTGATGCTTTTTTTTAAAATATTATCTATTCAACTTTTAAAAGCAAACGATTTACACTTAAAGTGATACCTTTTTCAATATTCTTTATTAAGATATATTTCTTTTGGCAACACCAGATTATGTTTTCGTTTTTTAGATAATTTACTGGCAACGGATATGAAATATAGAATTGAGTTGGGTTCCAAGAGGTAAAGACGAACCTTGAAAAATGGTGCTTGTGGAAATTGTGTATCTAATTTATGTTTGAAAAGATGTGTGCAAATAAATGTGATGTTCTGAAAACAAGTTGTCTTTATTAAAAGTCTGCAATACAGTAAAAGTATAATAAAATACTACATATTTCATATACATATTACGTCTCTATTATGATTTAACGTCTTTTACAACAATTCATTTCAGATGCAAGGCTAAAATTCTGGTTCTAAATTCGGACTCATTAAAGCTAAATTTTGCCCCGTTTTAATTAGATATTTAATTAGTTAACTCAAGATTCGTTCGCTTCTTTCTTCAAAAGAGAATCACTATAGCTCACAAATACACGCCTAGCCTCTTGGGCGTAAAATTTCCGAATTTTTTTATTTTCCAAGCCATATCTCCTAGTGAAATTTAAGCATTTTACCCGTCACAGCTTGTAAAAACAATATAATAGAGGAACAAATGACAGTATAAGACTGAAATTTAATGATGAAACTCCTAACCACAAAAGAAGTAAAAAAAGAAGAATGCCTTTAGCACAGTTTCTTAAAATACTGCATTTATCCATAAATTGTTTCCCTTTCACTTCGTTTCTCCGAGGAAAATTTAAACAAAAAGATGAAGAAAATAAATTCAAATCTGTTTCAAATAGACACTAAACTGGTTAAAGTTTAGATTTTTTTTTTTAAAGTTATATTAAATGTAAACTTCCTTAATATTGTCAAGTAATTGATGTTCTTCCTATCCTGTCTATGATAGGATAAAATTATTTGTAGCTATATTTGGGTTTAACTTCAGTGATGATTATGGTGAAATGAATGTTTTAATTCCCTTGTGATAAAAATAGCCATTTTCAGTAATTTAATTCCTGGTCTTTCTATAGTTTTACTTTTGCTGAAAAGAAATTGATATGTATTTTATTCTATATTTATCTGGTCTAATGTATCTAAAACCATTTAATAATTAGTTTAAATATCTTCAATTTTTTCCGATAAATTTGAAACAACGTGATTATAAGTTCTCCACGTAATTCTGGTAAAGTTCTGATCATCTTCTAACAAAAAAAAATTTTTCAGTCAATCTTTGTTTGAATATGAAATTATTATTATTATTTTGTAATTTCGTATTTTTAACAACGAATATTATGGATGTAAAGAATTTTATTTCCAATCTAGAAATATTCAGAAACACTGCATTATGTGATCTTTATTTCTTACCAGGGGAATATTAATTATGTTAACAATGTAAAAGTAAGAATGTTAAGAGTCAGATTCCTTCAGTTTTTACTACTTACAAATGTCACGGTTAAAAAAATACAGAATTATTGATTAAAAGAAAAAATAACTTTTGAAATAGCAAATATAGCGCTGACTCTATAGCATCTCTCTCCCTTTTAACAAAGATTTTGCGAACTTTTGATGTGAACCAATATGAATTGAAAAACTCTCCAAAGAAAAAAAATTGAAATCTCCTTAAACGTGACAAAAATAAATTAGATTAAAATGATTGAAGCGTAGTGAATAGGATTGAAAAAATGCATTTATAAACAGTTAAGAGATTAGTACGAAGTTATTTGGTTGGTGGTAGAAATAGGAAGCTGAAGTTGTGACGTGATGATGATTAGGCTATTCGCGATTTTCTCTTCACTAACCTTGGGGACTTTAATTGAGATTGATTGCATGAAATAGCAATTTCTTCCCAACCAAAATGAAACGTGATGATGATAATTAGAGACAGGTAGAAGTTAAGTGAAGTGAGGTATATATGACGGTATATAAACAGAAGGCAGTTTAATGGATAGAGGTCGAGTGGGACTAGAGCTGAGCACAAGCGATAGATGATATCAAGAGTTGTCACGGGTGATAGCAGCCTCAGAGGATTCGAGAAATCAAGTCAGTCTCAACTGGAGAGATTCTAGTAAGAGAGTATTAGCTCAATAATAGGCGAAAAGGTGAATTAATCCAACTGGTCACCAAGGAGAGCAAATATTCATTAGACATTATATTACAAAGTTAACAAATAAATAGTTGTGGGAGACTTGACTAGTGTGTCCTTGTGTAGGTTATTGACCTTTAGAGTTAGTTGTAGTTTTTTCTGTTATGGCGCAAGAGTCGGGTATTAGAACTGATGCTCCACAAAGTTAGCATTGTGAGTCATCTGATCAGAACTGTTTTTAGTAAATACAGAGTACATCTATTAAAAGTCAAGGATTCGAATCCTGAACCAAAACTTTTTTAAGGACTCGAACATATTTGATCCGGTAAAATAATTGTTAAGTTATTATTTTAAAATTTAGATCAGACGCGTATGGGGACTCTTGTCACAGACAAATAAATTTAGGTATAAACTATTGATTGTTCATACACTATTTTATTCACTGTACTTTTTTCTCATTTTCCATTCATTAAATTTTTATGTATTGTATTTCGGCAGATCCAATAAATAGCGACCCCCTCCGTCGATGTGCATAATTTTCTTGCGACTTAGAAAAGGAGCTGTACTGGCATGCAAGAGAACTTCTGAGGCAATGACTTTGGCCACTTCTTTTATCTGTTTCAGTTTTTATATCTGTATTTACCTTGCCATTAGAAATTTTTTTAAAAATATTTAATGTATTTCATGGAATCTTTTATCATAGATCAAAATCTTTGTTTTATTTAAAAATTCTCCGTTTATTAATTTACTTAATAATACAATCTTGAAAAGTCGTTTTAGACAAAAGTTTTATAATATTCTCGATCATCTGCAAGATTTTATATGTGTGTATAAAATGCATATAAGCATAAAACTTTTTGCGGAAGAATATATATCTTTATTAGATATATGATTCAAAGATACAATAAAAGAGTTGTGTATGAAAACCAAAGAGTAGTGGAGTTTTTCTCATTCAAAATTTTTTTATTTGACCAAAAGTTTTCAACATCTTGTTTACTGAACTTTTTACGTTGTTTTTCTTCACAATAACTACCCATCATTCATTTGTTAATGTTGAGCATTAATTTCCGTACCCCACAGTGAATAACTTTTACCGCCTGCTGATAGAACCACATTTTGAACTTCATTTTGGGAATCCAGTTCTCGCACTATTTCCTGTACCCTAATGTTATCGTCACAGCTACGATACCGTTGTCTTAGGCAATTCCGGAACGATTTCGTGTAGCTCTCTAGTTTTGATCAGTCGATTTGCACGAATCACTTTCTCAGCTCCTTAAAAATTCTCATCAGATATGTCAGATTGCTTATAATTCCTGTGTTTGTTTGTCAAAAGAATCGGTTTTACCTCACGAGAACTTATGACATTGTTTTATTCCAACATTTCGTCGTCATTAATATGTGAATGCATGTGACTTTAACCTTTAATATGTGAATAAATCCTCGTTGCTTCCCCATTACAAGACGAAAACGTATTATAAAGTCTACTTTATGTTTAGTGAGATTCTGAGTAGATGCATTTGGTTTGGTTTGGTTTTATTAGCATCGCTATAGAAGCAACACGAGGGATATTGACGATGGACTTCATAATTTTGATACTCGGTCATGTGATGAGGACGACATCTGAGCTGGCAACTTTCTTTCCTAAATTCCACTCCCACCAAATGGTGAACTTTGGGTCCTGACAGATTTAACGTGCATCAACCTCTGTTACACTGCAGGTCTTTGGTGGCATCAAGGTTCAAACCTGCGACTTGCGGAAAACCCCCGGCCGTGAATTCTGAGTAGATGCAAATATGTGCTACTCGAACTAGACAATCAGAAAAAACAACAACAGCATAAAATCATTGAAGTAAAAAAAAAATGTGTTGTTTACACAAATACTGATAACAGATATATACAGACTTATTAAAACCACAGGTAACTCAGATTCTTTGAAATGAAAAGGAAAATCCTATTCATATATATATATATATATATATATATATAGTATTAATGCATTGGCCATTCTTGTATCAAGTTACAAAGGAATTAAAATTGCTTTCTTTGATTTTAATATCTGGATAGGATATTATAGTAAGCTTTATAAAATAGTTTCTTATACATTAAAAAAATTTATTCGTTGATCTGGATACTATTTTGAGTTTTTGTAGTGGAATCGCTTGTTTTGATTCACTTTGTTATTACTAGTTGGCATCGTTTTTGTCAATTAGAATATCATATTTTGAATAGTTTTTGATAGCTTACGTTTCAGCATAGTGGTATACTAAGATAATATACTAATGTATTCAAGAAAATCCGTTTCAATTTATGCAATTAATGAATAAGAATTTCATTCTACCTAATAACTGGGTATTGTAATCTTCTACTTATATTCTGAATTTCCTAGTTACAAAAGGATTATAAAATTTAAGAAACGATTTTAATTTAAAACTTAACATTGCAATAATTTAGCAATATTTAGTTTATTTCTTTTATTTACTAAACACACATATTCTACACTTACATGTCCAATTATTAATATACTTGATTGAAAAAGTTTATTAACGAATAGATGATCCCTAAAGCGAAACTAAAATTTACTGAGTGATTTATTAATTCATCCTATCACTACACAACCAGAGAAAAATTTACTAAATAGCTTTTGTTACATAAGTTTTTCTAGTTTTTTATACGTTTTCCACTTCAAAGAGTTTAGAGTATTTTGAATAAACTATCGGGTGAAACAAGAAAAATGCATCCTTAGACAAATTTAGGGAGGAATTAATTTTAAAAAAGTTAATAAAACTATCCTTTTCATGATATTAGTATATACATTCTTTGAAACTCCTCGTAAACTTATTAATTTTAGAAAAGTAATCGAGAGAAAAAGTATAAATACATTCTTTTCCTAACCTATATTGCTATTATTTATTAATTGAATTCTTCTCATGACGGACTCGGAATAAAGTGTTCATTTGAAGACAAAATTATTATTGATAAAAAGAAGTTTCAAACAAAATGAGAACTTAGTCACAAATTCATGAAAACAAATTAATCTGATAATCTTTCTGATTTCCTTCTAAAATTTATCCTTGCCTACATTTAATATAAATTAAAATAAGTTAAAAGAGGCAATTAATTTAAGACGAAAATTGTTCGTGACTTTATTTTTAGACTCAGAAGGAAATTGACTTCACAATGATTAAAATATCAGATTTAATAAATATTGTTTTTTTTAATTATTCAAACGAAGACACAGTTAAATTGTTTGATAAATAAATAATTAAAAAAATTGATAAATAAATAAAAATGTGAGTATATATCAAGCAAGAAACAGCGATTCTTACAAATATTTTCATCGTGTTACTCTTTCCCTAGAAATTACTCAATTTAATGTTGTTTGAAAATGTGCATTTACAACAACTAAACGATAAGAAACTAAAATAGCATTTAACATTCCAAAAACACGCTATTTATTTATCAGACTCGTGGGATAAAAGTCAATTTTCTGGGGCAATGTGCCACCGAATTCGAAAATGATTAAAATCAAAATCAAAATAATAAGCTACACACTTTTCTTCAATTTAAAATTCCCTTCAAGCTAAAAACTTGTAACTACAGATTACTTCACTAAATTCTTTTTTCCACAACGATAAATTAAGGATTCCTCCAATTAAATGAAGATCGAAAAAAAAGTTTCGGTTCGCGTCTTCCACAATCATTCAGTAATCCACAGAAGAGAACAACATCGACAAAAAGTACTGCAAAATTTTCTGGCTAAAACATCTACAAGTGGCGTGACCGTTGAACCGTGTAGCATTGCCTAGAAAGAGTCGACCGTGACAATATGCCATTTCATCGCCGAAGGTTAAACGCTATCAGACGATTTTGCCTCTCAGACCACAGTTTCTTTTGTTTCACGCAAGACACTTAAGATACGATTCGTTGACGAAACAAGAATGGTTTCCTTTTGAGAGGATTTTCACGGATTATCACGTGTTCAGATTTTATCCAATCACTTAATTTGTTACGTTCGCGATTATAGTAATATATTGTATAAAGAAATCAATAATTTAGTCTCATAGATTTGAGACTAAATATATATAGAACATAGTTCATCAAAATTAATATTTGACCAAAATGATAAATACTAGGGTATGAAGTTTATAAAATGATTTAATATTCAAGATTACTTTTACAAAACAGCAATTTTTCTTAAGCATATCCTAGTTGTATAAAATTGAATTAAAAAAAGAAGCTTTTTTAGATTTATTCAGTAAGAGTCTACGATATTAATTTATTACCGAAAGATGTACTTGGTTTATATATAATTAAAACCTACACAATAATTTATTCATCACTTCGCCATGTAATTGATTCATTTCTTAAGCTACTGCTTCTTAAAAAAGTGATACAATATATTTATTTTACAGGTTTTTTATTATTTGTTTGACATTAATTATTTAGCATGCTTTTTGACATGTACTAACATTTTTTTTTCTGGAAAGTTCTCGAAAAAGTAGAATAATTCAAAATATGAATGTAAATTATCCTAAAGTAAGTGTTCTTCCAAGTTCCAGGTTTCAAAGAAGCAATTACTATCAAGAAAAAAACCCTTCTTCAAATTCTTCATGCATTTTTATTTTTACCGAGTAAAACATTCCAAAGTATAAAAACATTGCCAAGGTTAACAACAAAAAGAATAAAAACGGAAGGTTGTGCCATAAAAATCGACTATTAAATTAAATATTAAAATAAAAGCAAACGATAAATTATTAAAGAAGACAATAACATTTTGTTCGGATATTGAAATAAAAGCAGACAATAAAATATTAAATTAAATATATCTTAGCAATGTAAATATACCTTCAGATAACTTGATGTAATTATATTAATAGTGCATTATAATGTCAATCTTTTCAATCTATCACTGTGTATCCTTTATTTTATGCCCACATATTTTTTGTTGACTCCATTTTCTCAAAAGAACAACATGTTATCACATGCTAAAACCTTATAGTAGAATTGTTTACATTAGGACCAATGCCAATTCGGCATATCAAAAAAATAACGGAATAAATCATTTGGCGACAGTGTACCATCTCTTTGCAAAATGTAATAGTAAGAATTTAACAATTATTTACAAAGGTAGCATTCACAATAACTAAAAATATTTCAACAATATTATTTACATTATTTTATAAGCACAATTATTTGATATACATTTAATCCGTTACATTTTAATTCAAAACAAATTTTTATGTAGAGAAAAAATAATTGTGTCGTTTGCTGAAAGCAAAGTGAATGTTGTGTCTTTATAAAATAAATGTACTTATTATTTATGAAGGACTTCGCTAGATGTAGGATATATGAATTTTTAATAAAATCTATTAGAAAATCGTATCTTATTTCTTTAACTTAAAGGAAATTAAAAAGTATTGCGTAATATTTGTTATGAGCATAATAAACTATTCGCAGATAACGTCATAAAATGAAATTTTGAAATTGTACTTCCATCATTGATCTGACGTTAAATGGCAGAATTTCCTTTTTTACTATGTTCAAATTATTTTCATTTTATTATTTCTGACAAAAATAATATAAGCTACAACTTTCGATGCCTTGAATAATTCTTCTTATTAAGAACTGCTTTGATTACTTGGAATTTTCTGATTACTAAAAATTAATTTTGTTAGAATTTAAAAAAATTCTTTGTTAAAAAATTTAAGAGAATATTTTATTGATACATCAACGTTAATTAAATCATCAGATCTTTATACTAATTTATTGTCCTGATACACGCAAGCTACATATTTTTGTAATTATATTGTAACGAGTGTATACAATTGGTTGCATATTTCCGATTAATATTAGAACCAAAACACACAAAAAATTATATATATAAAATTATCTTGTGACGCCCGCCCGACCCGAGCGTCCTCTTGTGCCATCACTAGATTCAATTATTAAATACTACGACACAAATAATTACAAAATCATCAAAACAACTTTTAACAATTTATTCACATATATTTACTATGACACAAATGGCTACGCTCTCCAGGGTAAGCTTTCTAATACCTTAGTTCAACCCACCAATAGTAATCTAATAGACCTTACCACTAGTCTTTCCTCGACTGCAACTCAGACTCTGGAACAACTGTTGAAAACACTAGGCCAAATCTTTCTCCAGTAATCCTTACTCGAACCCTCTACTATGGATTTTAATTCCTCCTTTCTCTTATCTAACGCTTCAGCTTCACCTCCTCTCACCTACAGCTTCACCTCAGATCCTCCTTCAGATCCTCCTTCAGATACTCTTTCAGATCTCCTTTCAGATCTCCTTTTTCAGATACTCTACTCATTCCGAGGGAGTTTATATAATTCTTAATTCGACCACTTCACTTCATTCCTAACTGCTTTACATACTAACATTATGTATCACGTTTCATTTTTGGTTGGGCAAAGGTTGTTTAGTGAAAGCAATCAATCTCAATTGAAAGTCTCCAAGGTTAGTGAAGAGAAACCGCGAATAGCCCAATGTCACAATCTAAAACCAGTAAACATTATTTTGCCCTAAAGTATCTGTCGAATTCCCGAGTGTGGAAGTTTGGAGAGGCAGGTGCCAGCTCAGGCAGGCTCCTTGTCACTTTACAAAAATTCGAAATTACGATATTCGTCACCAATAATTCTCATATTTTTTCTCAGTGCGACGTTAATAAATGGCGTCACATTGCCTTAACGTAGTAATTTATTCTGAAAAAAGTTAATAATTGCCTATTCTGGTATTTATTAAGAAGGTAAACGGAATCTCTGGATACATGCTGCTCTCAATACCTGAAAGGTTTCTTGTAGTAAATAATTTTCTGCATTATCAGATGAAAAGCGTTCTAAAATCCAAAAGAAATTTTTAATGTGAAAATTATGATTCTTTAAAATTTTTAAATTTAATTTTTAAGTGCATGTATTTTCCATAAGTGAATCGTTTTTCATTACTCTGAAAAAAAAAATACTATTCTCATGATAAGCAATAAAACGTTCGACACAGTAAGTAATGCACGCAATAATAAAATGTGAGAAAACTGATAAGAAAAGAATGAAAATATACGACTAAAGAGAAAAATGAGAGCTGCCTTGTACCTTTTAATTTAAATTATTTTTAACTCTCTGATAAATTATTGTAATGTATGTTATAATTAATATTATGTGTATTGTAGCCCAATCTTCTATTGAATATGATAGGATACATCTTTTGATTAAGAAGCCACCTTGAAAGAATTGGCTTGAAGACCCTACTGTACACTGACATTTTGATTAGCGACTTTATTCGTCGCGAAGCAGGAACAAAATTTGTGTAGCTGATAAAATGCTTTCATTTGATTTCATGCAAATGACAAATACTTTTAATCGAGTAATCAGTGGTTTAATTAACAAGTAAAAAACATTTTTGTTCAGGAAATAGCTATGTTATGTAGCTACTAAAAAAGCCGGGGAGCAAATAAAGGGACAGAAAATATAAGTAACACATTTAATAAAATGTTTTTTAATATTGTGGGATGAGAAACATTTGGAAATGAAAACCCCCATCTTATTTAGTGCAGTTGTGCTGTTTTCGTATAAATTTGCTTTATGATACAATACTTAAATTACACTGCTCGTGACTAATATTCTAAATCATCTTGCTAAATAGAAATCTATATAAAGTAAATTTTTGGTTTTCTTTAATTTTTGCTATTTTATTTGTCATCCATTCCTATGGTAATAACAAAAGTCAATCTGTACTTGCATAAATGTTGAAAACTGCGCTATGCTGTATATTAGAAACTATTGCCAAGGAAATCATTTATTTTCATTCGATTAACATTCACTCATTTCCCTTGCTTTTTTTCTATCCATCATATGCTAAGAGAAAGGGTATGTGGAACACTTGGTCAGTTGGCTACAAAGTAATAAAATAATCAACTTCCGATGGTTATATTGTCATCCACTTTGGCATGAGCTTGTCCCCTCTTTGGAAGAAGAAGTCACCTCCGATTTGGGCGGAGATCAGTTTACCTTTGTTACAAAGCTAATTTAAGCTGCTCGACTTTCGAGTTTGAAGATTATTTGTTCGGTGGATCTTTGTAGCGCCTTTAACAACCAAGCCATAAAGGTATCTCTGCCAAAGTAGTCATTATGCACTTTTATACCTGCAGTTACGGTTACGATTTGCAGGAGGGGAAAGCTAATCCTTCCTTCCAGGGAAGAAAGACTTTCTGTAAACAGTTGAGGGACTTTCCAAATGACATAAAATAAGATTGTTTTTCCAGCCATTACTGCAATTGAAATTTATATTTTGTGGCATTTAGTGTTGTTTGAATCATTTTCTATTGATGTCATCGACAGTATCTAGTTTAGATGGTGGGTCCTTTTAATACACGCGCCGTCGCTGTCATATAACTAGTTGTGATTCATGAGTGGTGTGTCTTTGTTAAATACTGATAAGAGTTCCCCATCGGGGATTATTCAACCAGTAGAGGATGTTTTTTACCGTAGAGTACCGTAAACAACCAGTAGAGGATGTTTCGGTAGAGGATGTTTTTTACCGCTTTTGCTGAACATAAGCGAAGTTAAATCCAACAATAGAAAAAGAATGTATACATTGCTATCTAGGGATAGATTGCACAGATTCTGATCCCATTGAAATCTTACTTTAATTCACCGTATATTTGGAATTTTATCTTTTTCCCAATCACCCATTAAATTACTGTAAGGGCTTAAAAGTGCCAACCCCGACATCGATATAGTCCTAGGAATGCCTAGCGAGTGATTGTCTTCCAGGTGTTTTACGAACAGCTAAAACAGCAACTATAAATTCTGCAATGAGGTCCTCATCAGAGTGAATTGAAGTCTGATCCTTGAGGTGTCCCTAAAAGAAAATTCAATACTTGATTAATCTTGCGAATTTCTGACTAAACGACTTTTCCAATTCGTAGAATTCATCCAGGGCTAAATGTGGTATTAAAATTATCACGGCCATTAATGTCGAAATGGATTAAAGCTCAATCTTGCTAAAGCCACATCGCATTTCAAACATAACTAGATCATCAAGTAGTTATGGCAATATATCCTCCTCGGTCCCAGCGTCGTCTACAGGAGACATTAAGCAATCCTTTCAAAAAATGCCGCCAAGTGAAATAAAAGGCTCCATTGGTACTCTTAATTAAATCATTTTCTGGTTAATAGATGGTAGTTCTGAAAAAAAAAAGATTTTTAGTGAACATTTTTCATTCGTAGCTTATTTATGGTAAAATGAAAATGGTGTTTTCCGAGAGAAGAAAATTACAAGCTTGAAGTTCTCTAAGAGTTCATATTTTTTTTATTATTCGTGTAGTAAAAAATTATTAAAGACACTGTTGAATTCCTTGAACTTGCTGTTTTTATATAACATTATTAATTTCTTACTCAAATCTTCCCACTTCTGATTTAGAACGTATTATTTCAGTGTCGCCTGTAGGAGACATTGGGTCAATGGCTATCAAAATCACTCGATTTGATGCTATAATTATAGCATATATTTCAGCTAGGAATGATATTCTTTAATTGCATTCACAAAATGTAGATATTTAAAGGATACAGGAAAGAATCTGTATCTGTCAGAAAATGAAAGGAAGCATAATTAGTGATCACGGCAATTATGTCTAATTTAAAATTTCTCAGAATTCGAATGCATTGGGTAGAAAAAACTATAATTCCCATACTCGCAGACAACATTTCTTGGAAATCACGAGTTTTCAGTAAGAAACAACTTAAAATTGAGAAATTATTTAACAGTATAAGATGAAGAGAGAGAGAAAAAACGATTGATAAATTTTGGAAACTACCTTCTGCAAACTGTTCGGACAGGAATATTTTGTGATTCAAATTTTACATTATGCTCATTATACTAATTATTATGAATTACTCATTATATAAAGATTAAAGAAATATTTTAAATTTACATTATGATGTCACTTTGTCCCGATGTCTCCTCCAGGAGACAATTTCTCAAAAATAAAAATTAAAATAATTTTTTGTAACATTTTTTCAGTACTTTTTCGGGTATTTAGAGCCGATTGATAGAAATTATTCCAAAATTTATGGTTCAAAGTTGATCTTGGTTCTGAGGAGAATATCTCCCAGAAAGATGCGATGGTTTATTCGTGCATCGTGCAGTTTATTCAATGTGGTAGCAAGTATGGGCCAATAAGAAAATATTTCATAATATCCCCCCAACAATAACACATATTTCATCAATTACGATTATTGCATTGACATTTCTAATGCTTTATCACTGTTAGTGCCCGGACGTTTCAGTATTTAATCTTGCAAAATTATTTTTAGTAAGACTTTCTCAATGTTGTTAGGGAAAAGAAATTTTTTTTTAATTTCCTCAGCACTTCTTGTTTTTAGACAACCCTTTTCTTTTTCGACCTACATTGCGGTACAAAATATGCTTCTTTATGTGATTGTATCTACCCTTAAAGTCTGTTAGTGAATTCAAGGATATCCTGTAAAATATTTGGGATAATAGCCACAATACGGAAAGAAGTTTGAAAAAATGCAAAAGATACTGAAAGTTCACTCTATGTTCAAATGTTCCGAATATTTTCGATATAACAGTAACATTATGTCAATGTATATAATTGAACATATTGTTGAACTTCATTATTTCTTGTTAACCAAGAATTTTTTTTAAATATATTAAAAATATAATGCCAATTACTCTCTTCAAATAAATATCTTCCAAAAGAATATTTTTACCTTAGGATTGAAAATAATTAGGTCAAAAAAAATATGGCAATACGAAATGAATCTGCAAGGTTAATTTTTGATTAAATATGAAATAAAAAAATTGGTAAGTATTAATTATATTATGATTTTTCCTTATGGAATAAAAACTAAACTCACCCATACATCAATCAATGTTTTCTTACTTCAATTTTTTGGCATCAGAAGTAAAAATAACAGAAGGTAAAAAAAAAAGACATAATTTTTATATTTATGCGCAATTTCGTTTCTTTAATGGCATCATTTACAGTTCAAACGCGTTAAGCTAATCCGTCTTCCATCATTGACGACGAAATAATCTGAAAAAAGTACCGAACCAAAGCTACATTATACGAAAAAAATGTTTAAAATAAAAACTTTGCATTGAAGCAACAATTTAGAAGAAAAAAGGGAAAGGAATTTGGGAATTCAATGTTCCAAAAATACAGTTAACGAAAGATGAAAAAAAATGAAAATAAATGAAAAAGTGGCTTTAATGGTTGGTAGTAATTTTCCATAGAGGAAAGTTGTCTGCATTCCAAAGTTTCAAACGCTCTATCGCTTCTGATTCGTTAGAAAACCAAAATTGACGTTTATTTGTACTTTTACTGCTAATTGAGACGGATAGCATTATTTATAAGATTGACTGTTAAGAAACATTTCCTTATGCTTTGCATCTTTTTTTTTTTAGATATTTTTTTTTCTCCGAGCAATCTAAAAAGTCATTAGTAGCTTAAAGCATTTAATAAATGACAAAAAGAATGCTTCCGTGTGTAATTTAAAGTAGATATTGATAATCAAAAGGTTCGTAAGAAGAAAAAAAATGTGTGGGAGGAAAAAGAGATTAATTTCATACAAAACCGTCGAACTAACGAAGTTAAAAAGAGCATAAAGGGAGGGTAAATGGTTTTGAGTTCAGTGTATCATCAAAACATCTGAATGATTTTTAAAGCTTTTTTCCCCTTAAAAAAGGATAAGGGATGCACAAGCATGCAACCTCGCTTCAAATTACTTGGGTCATCAGTTGCAAATAATCCAGAATAATTTAATATTTTAACAACACCGTTTATTTATAACATTAAACAAATATCGTGCATAAGTACAACATTGTCAATTATCTATATATTAGCGTGTGCATCATTTCGATATTAAAATAAAACATGTGCAGATTCTCCTACTATTTTATTAAATTCCTACTATTAGTTCACACTCTGCCTATCTATATCTTATTCAAATTTTCAATCGTTAATAAAATACTCTTTATTCATCCATTCAAGTTCAAATACATTTTTTAAACTTGTAATGCATGACACTCGATGTTAATACAATTTTTCAAATAATAATTCATTTAATTAAATATAATTGGTGAAAATGCAGTTTAGCCCACCCACTTGGCGTGATTTTAAAAATTGCCAAACTTGGCGATTTTTTTTTGGCTGAATGTTAAGTCCACGATACGGACCAGGGTATCCACATTTGGCAAAATACCGCCAAATAATTCCTGCCGCCAAGAGTAGTTGGGCTAAACTGCATTCTAACCATTTAATTTACCGGATGAATTTCTTTTGCCACTTAATATTGTGATTCTGTCATATGTATATACATATTTATATTAATTGTAATTATTTAATAAAAAGTAACTAAAATAAAAATTTTCTTTGTTGACCTATAAATAGGAATTGACTTAAATTTTTTTTATATTACTTGTTTTTATAAGAAAGCCTGTACCTTAATCTGCTATATTCTCTGTAAAATTATCTAATATTAAGGCACGTATCATATCGTACAACCAGCGACTGGATTCTGTCATCACAGAAATCTGCCACTTGATGGGTTAACCACTGCACCATGGCCGTTTCCGCAACAGCATCATCCGCGTTATGGCACTGACCGCCTAAATTCTTTTTCAATGGAAGGAACAAGGGGCATTCAGTAGGGTGACCAAGTTATTTCCAGCCATATGATACGATGAGATCTTGAGTTCTACAAGTTACGTGTGGATGGGGATTGTCATGCAGCTAAACGTCCCTTTACTGAGCATGCCGAGACTTCTGTTTTGGATTGCACAACGCAGTTTAATCAAGGTGTTACAATATGTCTCGGAATTTATTGTGTCACCCAAAGGCAAAATCCAAGCAACATCCCCTGCATATCCCAAAACACGATGCACATGATTTTGCGTGTTGAAGTGTTTCCTTGAGCTTTATTTTTTGGGGGTTCTATTTCCATGTTTAAGTGTTTTCTCCCGTTTTCGGACCATTCCATCGCTTACAGTGTTTTTTCCCTGTGCCGTATTATCTGCCGATGAATGTCTGCAGCTTTGAAACATTTTATATGAAGAAAACGAATTACAGCGCGTGTTTTGTTTCATGATCGGCGGCATTTTCAATTGTATGCATAAAATCATTTTAAATACGCACAAGCAATCGCAAACTCACTCGAATGCTTCTATGTTGGCGTCTGTGATTAGTCGACAGATATGGGTACTCAGTGCACATGCGTGGAAAAGCGACAATAGAGCTACAGCTGCTATGTTTAAAAACGGTACTTTTTTAAGAAACAATGTCCAGTACATAAAACAAAAACATATATAAATATGTTTTATACATTTAAAAAATAAATAAATAAGTCATATCTGAAGGGATATAACTTAGTTATATCTTAACACACACATCACATGTAGTCTCTAAGTTATATCTGAAAGAATGCAACTCGTCTCTCTCTCTCGCAACTCGTCTCTCGTCTCTCTTTCTGAGAGATCTCTCTCTCTCTCTCTCAGAAAGTTTCCACAACTTGTGTGACGGGTCTATCCGCAACCTTGTCACTAATAGTCTTCATGGGAAATTTTCGGGCCTTAGAAATTATTTTTATTAGAAAGCTTCCTTCGAAGAAGAGAACGTGATCATGCAAATTAAGACTGATATATATATATAGTATAAGCTTTCAGGATGGAGAGAGAGGATAGATTTCTAGCTGATCAGTAAATAATTTAAGTGTTTTAGAAATGTTGAGTCTTCCTTCCGACCAAACACCCTTACAATGGCGCCCTACGTTGGGGGGTAAGAGTGTTTGTAAGACTCAACATTTCTAAAACACTTAAATTATTTACTGCTCAGCTAGAAGTCTATCCTATCTCTCCCCTTCCTTTTCTCTCTGAGACCTTATATTATATATATATATATATATATATATATATATATATCAGTCTTAATTTGCATGATCAAGTTCTCTTCATCGGAGGAAGCTTTCTAATAAAAATAATTTCTAAGGCCCGAAAATTTCCCAAGAGGACTATTAATGATAAGATCGCGGATAGACCCGTCACACTAGGTACGAAACTTGATTATAAAGAACAATTGGTGATTTATCACATAGACATCAGTATGTTTCGAATTCAAAAATCCAGGTAACTGGGATCAAAAAGTCTGATTAGTAACACTAGATGGACGATGAATCTACAGTTTTGAGAAGTTCTCTAATCATCCAGGTTGAATCCGGCAGGCCCCGACCGTCGCCAAAGAGAAGAAAACCAGGACAAGTCTGGAAAGGGATTCGGGATCGGATAGACTATAGTTGCTGGCGGATAGTAGTTAGTTTACTCAAAAACTCTCCTCCTCTTCCATTTCCTGCCTTTATAAAACCTGGATTCGAAAATGAAATAAAAAAGGCGAGCACTAAACGGTGTTGAAAATTCTTTCGGATAACCAAACAAGTTAGTATTTTGATAAATTGAATTGTCAACAACGAACTGCGTTATAAATTAAAATAAATTATTTATTCAGTATTCCGCATATTTATTTTGCTTTATCAATTTTAACTAGCTAAGACTTCTTTTTTGAAGAAAAAATATACTTAATTATATTACTACGCTCAATCACAAGGCTTAGATTGTTTAACATAAATAATAGTTGGATATTTCTGTTTATTTTTTTGGTATGATATGTACAGCAAAAGGATTACTTTTTTGTGTCATAAGCCTTATAAGTGTGTGTGTGTGGAGAGAGAGAGGATTTAAAATGTTGCTTTAAAATTTAACTAACTCATGATAACTAAATTATTTTAAAAGGTCTTAGTGTTCCTGAATCCTGATCAAGTATAACTACAAGCCGTATGATTCATCTAAACTAAATTCATATCCTGTCGGTAAAAGCTTAGTTTACATAACTCTCTATTTTTCGTAGCAATTTGACAAACATTTATTTCTCTTTTTCATTTAAAAATTTGTTATTTTCTAAAAGTTTCAGTTTGCTCAAATTTCCTGATCCCCGCATCAACTAAAACAAATTATATATTTACCGAATATTATTCATAATTCACTGTTTGACCAAGGTTCAAAACTACGAGGTCCGTCACCAATAGCCCTCGTGTTGCTTCACAGTACCACCTGAATAAACAGTCACAATCCCAATCACTCATAATTCACTGAAATAATTTTAAGAGTAATCATGTAATCTTCTAAAATTATCATATGAAGTCTGTCTGTAAAATAATGGGACTGGTTTATAAAATATTTATTTAATATTTATAGTAAATCTGTTATTTATGTCTTACATTATGTTACTCATAGGCACTCACACATCGACTCATTCTTATTTTTTACAGGTCAAAACGTGTTACAGTTTATTTATTGATAGCTGTTTTAATTGCTGTAATGCTTACTTTTTAACGGCCTCCGATGACTCAAAACGAATTCCTTTTATTTCAGATTTTTTTTTTACATAAAAGGAAAAAAATAACAGGGTATTAAACCAGGGTAGTATGAAGGATATTCCAGAGTTCAGTCCGTTTTTCAACGAAACTATTTCATGGAGAACGCCCTGTGCGAAGGAGCATTGTCTTTCAAAATAAAATCACGTCTCTAGAGTTCTGGTAGTTTTAACCGACTGGGGTTATTAAGAAGAAAAGATCCCAGTTATGAAAACAATTACCAGAAAATGAACAGAAATACATTTCTGACTATTGGAAAGCAAGACTGAGTCGATGTGTAAGTGCCTATGGAGAATACATTGAAAAAAACAAAAAACACATTTGTCATACATGGTAAATAAATAAATATCCTCTTTTAAGGCAATCCCGTTACTTTATAGACAGACTTCGCATGATCAGTAAATTCAAAAATCATTATTAAAACCAAAATATAAAGACAAAGTCTTCATAACATTGATGCCTCAATCTTTTAAAACTGGAAAGTTAAATTTTATTATATTTAAGGGTATATGGACATGAAGGGGGAAATAAAGTACCGAATTTGAGACTCTTTCTTTTTATGAAACATTAATATTTTAAAAAATAATTCGTAGAGCTCAGGGTTTTTGAGTGTCTAATAACGACATTTTAATCATTTAATTGAACTATAAAAGTATTTTTAGTCAAAAAGTTTTTCTTTCCATTTGAGTTGAATATGGACATGATGTTTCAGATACATTTGCAATTAAATACCATTTTTAAAAATAATATTCCATAAATATACAAATATTTTACTCATCATATAGAAAATAATACATAAAATATAGTGAACCTACTTTTTCAATGATATTGCTGTATATTTTCTTTGAAAAAAATTATAGAACTTTGTAATTTTGGAAATTTTAATTTATTTATTTATTTAATTATTCCTTTTTTCATATAAAAAATTATTTCTTAAAAAATAAGTGTTACTCAAAGAAAAAAAATTTAGTTTCACTATATGTGTACCTTTTATAGAAACATAAAAAAAATTGGAACCATAACGTGTGATAGTTTTCTTTAAAATTGTACCTAAATAAAAAAATATATCTCACAAAAGATATCCATATTCAAGAAAGAGGGGGGAAATTCTTTACGACAAAAAATTACTTTTATGGAGTTCTATAGAATGATTGAAATACCATTATTAAGCATACAAAAAAAATCTAAGCTCTACTAATAATTTGAAAAGTTACATATCACAAAAACAAGGAGCCTTAAAAAAGATATTCAAGAATTCCTCCCATGTTCTGCAAAACTGAAAGGAAGAGATAGATTATTTTATTTAGTGTGTTGTATAGAAATAGTTTCTAGCAATCATAAGTATAATAAATTGCTGATTTTTCTAAAGATTAGATTAATTTTTCTTCTTCACTGAATGTTATTAAAAATTATTTCTAAACATTTATTTCTCAATAAATCAAACTGCAAAAAATTCATATAATCTGCGTAATCATTCAAAATATCTTTCCCGAAAAAATAATTATATTATCATAACTGTTGTGCAAAATAAATAGAAAGTATCCTAAAATACCAATACATGATTGCCTAACCGTATCAAATTTTCAAACCAAACAACAGTGACCGAATTAATCAGGAAATTTGATTTGATGCAAGACTTTCCTAATTGTACTTCACTGAATCATGACTGTGTGTCTTTTCGATACTAATAATATAAACTAAATCTATTATATCTACTTCTTAATCCCATTATTTCATTTTATATCATAATTTCGTTTATTTAATCCCTTTATTACTCTTATTTTATTTACTATTGTCCTCCTTTTTGATTATCTGGATTTCTTCTTCTGATTAACATACATAAATGGTGTTATTACAAAATCGAGAATTTGTTTTGTGTTTCCTTTTCATGTTCTGATACCATTTTTAATCTGATTCATATTCTGGGCACATTCACTCTATTGAAGTTCTGCTTTTATTTTATTTTTTACTATTCCCCATGCGTTTTATTCAATGTATGTAATGTTTGAAAGTATACAATTGTAGAAATAAGATATTTACATGTTTTCCGCTTACACATCATGGACATTGAAACTTGTAACATATATTCAAATGACATTGAAAGACTAAACTAATATGTAATTCACGTATTTTATTCAAATAATGTTCGTAAAATAGCAAAAAATAAGTTTCAGAATAAAATAACAAAACAGGATCTTTTTTCTTTATGCTTAAATTTTGATCTTTTTTTTATATTTACGTATTTCAAATTGTCGAATTGAATAATATAGTTGATATAGCTCGTAAATTATGGCAGAATGTTTTGAAATAGCAAATAATTATGTTTTTGATATAGTATTAATATGTTTTTGTATAAAAAAAAGTATAAAAATCATTTGACCTTCTTACAAGTTCAATGAACTTTCAATATTCTTTCTGCTTTCCTTTAAGAATAAAATTATTATGTTTTCAATTCTTCATTATTTTATTAAAAGTAGGAAGATTATTTAAATGGTTAATATTAATTACTCTATATTATTTTTATATTTAAATTTTTATGATCATTAACTCATCAATTTCTACCTATAAAAGGAGTATTTTTTTAATTAAAGAAATAAGTATTAAAATTAAAATATGAACAAAGAAATTCATATTTTCTGAACAAATTAAAATTAATTTTAAATGAATTGAAATTCGTAATCATTACTCAA
>BMAW01005938.1:0-11360 GCA_019974015.1 Nephila pilipes | reverse complement strand
TATATATATATATATATATATATATATATATATATATATATATATAACACATCAATCAATAACTCCCGAGACTAATCAAGAGATGGCGCTCGTAGTAAACCAGTAACCAGGTCTTTCTAGAGTACTAACCTTTGCTTGAAACGTGTCAAAATTTTAAGTCGATCGGACCAGAAACAGCTGAGTTATCGAGGTTGGAGTAAAGTCGTTTTGTAGTTTGTTTAAAAAATGGAAAAAACCGAGTTTCGTGTTCTGATAAAACATTGTTTTTTATTGGGTAAAAACACCGTGCAAGCAAAACAATGGATTGAAAAATGTTACCCGGACTCTTGTCCATCAAAAGCAACGATTTGTCGGTGGTTTGCCGAGTTTAAACGTGGTCGTACCGACACAAATGACGCGGAAGGCTCGGGTAGACCTGTGGAAGCCGTTACACCGGAAAATGTGAGTGAAGTGACAAAAATTATAATGAAAGATCGTAAAGTGAAGCTCCGTGAGATTGCTGAGATGACACAGATATCATATGGAAGTGTATTTACTATCCTTCATGAAAAATTGAGCATGAAAAAGGTTTTTTCCAAGTGGGTGCCGCGATTGCTTTCGATGGAACAAAAACAGCATGGAGTCGAAAAAAAGATTTGGAAAAGCGTTGGAACGATTGTATCACCCTAAAAGGTGATTAACAAAAGGTGTTATGTTGATGAATAAAAAAAAAGTTTGCAAAAAAAATGTTGTTTTCAATTTTATACTCAGGAGTTATTGTTGATATGTTATAACCTGTATATATATATGTATATGCTCAGAGACTCTGGGTTCCATATTTACATTTTATATTTTCTTTTTTCATTGTTACCATTTCTTTCTGGTTTTTGTGCATTTTTAAATGTTTCAAATTATTCTTTCATAAATTTTCGATATATATATATATATATATATATATATATATATATATATATATATATATATATATATATATATATATATATATAAATTTTATGCATATTCTTTTACAACTAATTCATTTCCTACACATATCAATTTAATACTTCATCTCTTTATTTAATTAATTCCTTATACATACAAATTTCCTTCCAAAATATATCATACTTAATTCTTTCCTAGCACATACCAATGTTATACCTAATCATTTTCATAAATTCGTAAATCATTTCTAAATAAAACTTGTGTCATACCTAATCATTATGCTTAATTCATGAAATATAGATTAAATTATTTGTAAGCATTTCATCCACATTACTTACGGTTTACGTATATACCTACTATTTAAGGCAAACATAAATATAAAAAAAACATATTATATCAAATAAATTATATGATGATTTTATGTATTTTTTACAAGTTGAAATTTAGAAATTTAGTTTTCTTAAATTAAAATCTTCACACATTGTCCTTCTACATATATGATTTCTTTGAATCTTTTAATTTTAACTAAATTTTATATCAATCAATGAAAAATATGTGGTTCATATTTCTGATTTTAGCAAAATATTTTTGAAGCACTGTCAAACATTCTCCTATACTGAAACTTCTAACAAAACAGAATTTTTTTTTCTGTTCCAAAAGAGATTCTTTCTTTACAATGAATACAAAAATAGATTTAAATGCATATTATCTTGAATATAAAATAATTCGCAATTTTTGTTTCTTGTGTTTTCAAACTAGAATATGTATTTTGTATTGTAAGAGCTTTTCGCAAATGTTGGATTTATAAAAGTTTTTTCGGCAACTTTTTCAAGAAATCGTATTAGCATATTGAATATATTTCCCTACTAGACAAAATTTAAAACGCAAGAGACTTTCTGCATTTTCTGATTTTTTTTCGTTTGAAATCATAAAAAAGACATCTTAGAAACTTCTTTCTTAAACATGGAAAAATTTGCATTTCTTTATATGTCATTGACATAGTTGAAAAAATACAATATATTTTGTGGTTATGCACCTGTAGAATATATTATTTATGTATTTCAACACAGAAATTCTCTGATTTATAAATTAAAGTTATGGAGTAACAACCATATGGAAAAGTTTAATTAAAATAAATTCACTAATTTCTGTAATTAAGTTCACTAATTAATTAATTTAACTAAATTAAATTCACTAATCCCTTAAATTAACTAAATAAAATACACTAATTACTTAAATTAACTAAATTAATTTCACTAATTTAAACACATTTTTGAGAAAGAGTCATGAATGAAAAGTAACTACTCGATAACCACAACCTTTTTTAATTTTACTTCAATTCTCATTGCTCTCGTTGTACCTGAAAGTAACTAACTTGTATGTAAAACACTACTTAAATTTGCATTATCGGTTTACTAAAATTTTGTTCGCAGTAGTAGACTAAACTACTTTATTCGTAATAATATACTAAAACTAATTTCTTAATGAAACATCACAATAGAATTTAGAATTTAGCGGATTCAGAAAGCAGATAGCAAATACATAATATATATTCGTTATTTCCAATAGCATTTTATTTTGCGCTGCTTTAATGTGCTAATTTTTGGTATTTTACAGCTTTTAATACTCAAGTTTGAATTTATAGCTGCCTAAATTAGCATCCCAGACATATCAAATTTTATAAAGAGGTCGTACTGCACCAGTTGTACCAACATAATAAACGTAACCATATTTGTTATTTGCTTTGTTGTGAATTACACTTTATTATTAATTTTTCAAGAAACATTTTCTATTGAAATATTCTTCAAAATAAAATATTTTGATATTTAATATCTGTTTCCCTAACCGTAATTTAAAAAGAACAATTGATACTGGAGTACAGTAGTTCGAATTCGGTTTGGCAGGAGTGTAGTGACTTTTTTAAGAAAGAAAAAGAGGAAGCCTAACTACGATGATTAATAATCTGCAGTATAGAGTTTGGTTGTATTTTTAGAATATATTTATCTCAATCCTCTACGTTAACGCAAAAATTGGAAATAGTGTTTTTACGGATTTCTGAATGCCTCTAAAACTGTCTGTATAGCAGTAATTATAAATAGTATGTTAATAGCTTCTTGGATACATCACCTATTTTGAACTCTTATGTATGGTACTTTAATGAAAAATAACGATAGAGAACCAGACAAAATTCGAATTTTCTATTTTTTGAAGCAATGCGTTATTGCAAGAGTAATGTCTAGTTTTTTTAAACTACAAAAAATTGACGGATAATGTTCTGTTCAACAATGAATTGACCAGATATATTTCAAATGTTTTTCATTTCTACGAAACGAGTACAGGCGCAGGCCAGCTATATTTGCTTAAATTAAAAAACAAAACAAAACTGAAACAGTGACTTAGGACTATTTGCAATTTTCTTTTCAATACTCGTAGGAACTGTTTTGGTAATTTGAAATGCATAAAACGACAATTACTTCCTAACCCAAATGAAACGTGATTAGGTAAGTTATATGAAGATAAGAAGTGTAATGAATTGAATAAAGGATGATGATAAACAAACAAAATAGAGCTAAAAGAGAAAAGAGGGGGATAAAGGATAGCGACAAATTGAAACATAATTGTAAATTGGAGTGAATCAACGTAATTAATTGATGGGATTGAAGTGATTTTTTTGTTAGAGTGATACAAGTTGAATCTGTTATTAATAAGAAGTGTGAGAATCGGAACGAGTGATTTGTTAAGTTTAGGTATTCTTTTAAAATATAAACTAGGATTAATTAAGTAAAGAGGGATTCGAGAAGGAGAGAGAATGATATTGGATATTCTATGTTAAGAGTTAATAAGCATCTTTTAAGTATCTTCAATAAATCTTGAACTTATTGACTATTTAAGTAGACTTTTTTAAATTGGTTCTAGAGATAAATACTGATAAAAACAAGTAACAAAATGATAAAATGTTTTCTCTATTATAATAGCTTATCAATCAATAGATCATTAAAATTATTTGTATGAAAAACTATTCATAAGAATTGCATATCAAATATTAATACAGATTATAGATAAAATTAGTATTCTTCTGTCTGTCATATCTGAGCAACTAAAACCTCTCCTTTTTTTTGCTAATACAGCATTTAGTATTTATTTTAGTAATTATGTGCAATACATGTATAAACTTTATTTTCCTTCCACATTAATTAATAATTGCTAGATTATTTCCCCATAATATTTGTCTTTACTAATAAATTATTGAATATGAAATTCTATTTAGGATTAATATTTCAAATTAAAAAAAAATATTGAAAGACATTTTTCTGCCATAAATACCTGTATGAAAGCCTTTGAAAACATTTATAAATAAAAAAAATTAAAATGATTTAATATTAAATTGTGAAAAAATTTAAAGATATTATTTACATTTAAAAACCCATATGTAAAGTGATTCTAGAATTAGACAATCTAGTAATACTCTTAATTAAGAAAAAGTAACTGCAGGAGGTACCAAAACATTTACTTAGTTCGTATTACATAGTAATTGAAACCATATTCAAAACGAAAGATTAAAAAAAAAATGAAACAATTCAATTCGATGAGACAGCAACCATATTTTGATTTTTTGTTAATAATTATCTGCCAAATCAAAACTAATCTGTAAATCAGTGTCAGATTTATTTTGCATCGTTTAGCAGATTGTAAAAAATAACCTGCTTTTGTCACATTACCTGTCTTCAAAAACAAGTAGCTTCTGATCATTTCGCTTTCAGTCCAAAAACTTGGAAATAAAGTTTTCAATCATTTTTTCCAATGAAAGATGACGTATATTTAATACTTTTATTTTTTAAGCTCCTATATATTAAATTACCGAAAATTAAGAGGAAATTTACATTAAAAGGATTATCTTTTAATGACTTTATAGTTTGAGAAAACCTGAATTTTTAAAACCGAAATAGCTTCAGAGCTGAAATCGAAACATTCATTTACTGGGTATACAGAGAAATCGAATCCATTTTAAATTACAAAACCTCTAGTCAACAAAAGGATTTGCATGCAAATCAAAGTTTACTTTAAACTGTCTCTCAGCGTTTCAATCAAAATTACAAGAATGGGATAAATAAAAGAAGAAAATACCAGTAAACAAAAAATCAATGGAATCAAAAGTTTCAGCATTCAAGACAACATTGGAGTTTTCATCTTATACAGAATATTTTTTTTCAACCCTCAGGCGTTCCACTCTAGAGGAAGCTATACTTCCTAGTGGAGCTTTCTTCACAAAAAATATAATCGAATTGACTCGAAGTATTTTCATAGATCAAAAAGAGAGAAATGGAAAAAAGAAACACAGAATAATATATAACCCTTTTTATCCTCAATGGTAGTTTTTAATGCAAAATATTATGAAAATGAATTTTGTGATGGTTTATATATATTATATATATATATATATAAAAATTAAGTATTACTTGCTTCTGTTAGGGATAACTATTTGACCTTCTTTTGATAATTGAATGATTATAAATGCTTACAATTCACTAAAATTGACGCGAATGATCAAAATGCACTTGGAAATAGATTATATATTTATGTTTTTCCAGTTGAATTAATTTTTTACAGTTATTTATTCTTATAATCAATTTTTAATTCTTTCTTATCATTAAACATTCACAATTATATTTTAAATGTTATTCAATATATTTTAATACATTTTAATCTCAATTTTATACTTCTTTGTAATGTAACTTTTGAGTAGATTGTCTTAGATATGTAACTCATTTTTTATATGAATCAAGAAGAAAGTTCAATATCGAAATATCTTTTAAATAAAAAAAGAAGGAAAGAAATAATGAAAAAGATTTTGATTGCATATCTTGGAAACTTCAGAGTTTCCTATTGAGAATGAATTTAAAGATTTTTTTTTAATATTTTAGAAATGAAAAATGCAATATAACATATTTGTTGCTTAGAAGAACAAGATATAGGATTTTACTCATATTACATTCTACTACAGATTTCCAAAAAATGTATCCAAAGAAGCAACATTAAAGTTGTCTTAAGATGCCTCATATATTGTCAGATGTTCAAAAAATCTCTGATGTATAAAAAACTTTTATTTTTGGTCGAGCAGGATATTTTTTTGGATTTTAATGTATACCTAATGCAGGGTATTTTTTTGATTTTAATGTATACCTAATGCAGGATATTTTTTTGATTTTAATGTATATCTAATGCAGGATATTTTTTTTTATTTTAATGTATACCTATTTGTTTTAAGATTTCTAAGAAATAATAAGAAGAAATTTTGAAAATATAACTTTACATATAAGTGGCTTTTCCTAAACAAGAATCATACGTATACAAAAATTAATCTGATCTTTGAGTTTATAATGTTGAGCTAACCGCACTATTCTATTATTTACATTGGGAACGATTATTAAAATTGCGAAATATTAAAAGCCAACCAATCGAATGAAATGGGATCGATCTAGGTAAATTATTTAGATTAAAGAAGTGAAATGAAATGATAGTGAGAAACGAATTTATAAGAAACTTACACCCTATGATTATTTTGAATGTATTAAAATGTGTTAAATTTAAGTTAGAAACTTTGTTTGTAATTTAAAATAATGGAATAGTTGACTAATAGGGAGGAGTAACAAGCCCTTATATCATATAATACCATTTAATAAATCTTCAAATTACTGTTTACATAAATGTTTTTTAAAGAAGAGGACAAAAATTTAAAAGAAACGTATAACTTTCGGTTAAGTAATCATAGTTGCAAACTAAGATCTCAAAACCAATATTTTACTATTTTTGAATTAATATTTTTACAAATATCCAGTAGAACACATAATATTCAATAGAACAAAAACAAAATTGGTGTAAAAAGGTAGAAGCAATTAATACACAAAAAAGGAAAATAAAACGTAGATTTAAAGCAAACTTTCTTAAGTTTTAAAGTAACAATTTAACAAAATGGAATATCCTTTTCTTATACTTTCGAAGTTTATGATTATGAGACATACAGTAAAGGGACATATGGATACGAAACATTTGAAATTAATATGTGGCGATGAGTGCCTTCCTCATTCCCTACCTAGGGGTGCAGAATTTCGTAGTTGTCTTCACAAGAAGACACATGAAAGAATTATTTTCCCTCTCCCATCAGAGTATGGGCGAGAAGAGGAAAATGTGCAAGCAGAAGAAACCAAGCGCGACAAGAACTCAGAATGGTGGTCTACAAAATGGGTAGGGCCGCAGTAGCCTAGTGGTCAAGGTCGTGGACTAGTGGCCGACGGTTTTCGTTCAGTCGCGGGTGCGATCCTTGGACGCCAAAGACCCGCCGAGTAGCCTCCCATTGGCGTGATGTGGATGTTAGGAGAGGGGGTGCCAGCTCAGATGTCATCCTCGTCACTTGACCGTGGTTCAAAATTACGAGGTCCGTCACTAATAGCCCTCGTGTTGCTTCTAGTGCGACGTTAATAAAAACTAAACTAAACTAAAACAAAATAGGAACGGGAAAACCGGACCCGTTTAAAATGGTATTTAATGCCACATAATTTCTAGATGCAAAAAGGGTTAATATTCACCAATTGTACATTTTAAATTTTAATGTCCAATTTGATTAAACTTATTTACGAAAGTTATGTAATAATTTAAATAAGTTTTTTTCAGAATATTATTTTAATACTTATTATTTGATTTTCATTTAAATAACTATTTTTGCTCCGAACTGTTTTGCTTTTCATTTGTTCCTAAATTTCAGTCTATCACATGACTTTTTTTCCTGAGAAAAATTAGCATACAATATAAGATATTCCATGAACATTACTGTTCTCATCTAATATATGCATAGAAGAAGGATTTATGTAATAAAAAAGCTTATTGATAAGTAATATTGAGTATGGAGAAAACTTCCTACGTACTTACTTAAAGTATGATATCCATACTCTGATTTTATATAGCATTCAATTACAATAACATTTCTCGAGTAGATAGCTCATTTTCTTTGCTTGAGCTAACTCACAAATTTCACAGTCTGCTTTTAGTCGTTAGTAAATGGCCGTTTTGAAGAATCCTTTTTCCATAGGTATACTGTAGCTTTATCTTATAAATATTTATAAAGGATATTCTGAAAAATGAAAAACTATTATCAAATACTAAAATAATTAGCTTTTATGAATGAATTATTTTTATTTTTCTGAAGTAGCTATATAAATAAGTCAATTATTGCACATTGGAGTATTCCTTTAACTTTATTTCATTAGATGAATCATCTTTCCATTGATGCAATTGCATCATATGCTTCTCTTTATAGCTTACATACCATTAGCACTAAAATTACTCCAATAGTATTTGATCATATTATAGTTTCTAAAAAATGTGCTACATTTATATATATAATTATTGAATGTTTTAAGAGAGATGTATAGAAAATTCTATAAAAAATTGCACATAAAAGATCATAAGAAATAATTTCCATAAACAGAGAATATCATAAATATTTTATGAAATGTATAAGATGCAAAACGTAACAAGAAAAAACAAATTAGATATATATATCTTAGAACCCCGCACATATTTTAAAAGTTTGAATTTCTTTCGAATATTTGCTAGCTCTCGTTCTTTTTTATAATGATACAATTTTGAAAGTAACAGTAAAGATATTTATCATTACTATTTTAATGTCCCATGTAAGTAAATGTTGGTGATTTTGTCCGAAATAACTTATTCGGAATCAATTTTGAATCTGAAACTTTGTTTTTTTGCAAAACCTTTCAGTCAATGTCTGCATGAGCAAAACATCTTAGCACATTGGAACGTTGATAAAACGGCTAAATTGGCATAATCAGTTCAGACAGGTTTTGTACAATTCAAACATTCAAACGTGGAGTATTCTTGCCGATATTCAAAACGCATATCACATTTCCTGATGCTTTGACTTATATTATCTTCATTATTCACATAATGTTAACTTTTGAAAATCTTGGTGCAGTAGGACACATTATATAATAACTTATAAAAAAGAAATGTAGAATAGCTTGACTTTTCGAAAAGTATCATCTACAAAAATAAATCATTTTAGTCCGAAATTTCTGTAAAAGCAATGCCAACAATATAATGATAGCTACCTACTGAAATATACATGTGTCATAAAGAATGACTTAAAATAATAATTCGAAAAATATACTTTTTCTGCAAATATTGGACAAATCGTCCCTATAATTAACCTTTCCTGCTTTTACGTTATTTGATATTTAAGAGCTAAGAAACATTTCTAAATAATGATTTCCTATTCCAATATATTTACTCTAATGGCAACTCACACTAAATGGCTTCAAATGTTACACACACACACACACAACACACACACACATACTTCCATTTTTCCAAAAAGTGTTTTCTTTGGAATCTCGTACATGTTTCTCAAAACAAATTTGATAAATGTTTCTTATATTCTGCTCATTGAGGAATATAATTTTTCTTATGTCATTAATGTACTTTTTTTGTAATAAATACTCACAAAAATTAAGTATTATTAAGTATTTATGTAATTTTTCTGAAAAACTTGAATTAAAAATTTTAAAAATCAAATTTAAGAACATTTAATTTTCAGAGTTTAATAATTATAAGGGACGTATAGATTGTTAAGTTATTAGACGTAAATGTTGAAAGTTATACATTCTGTAGAATTTGTGGAAGATGTACTTAAACGTACGTACATGATTTAATAACGTCAATACAGCTCATAATTATTAATTTGTTCTACATAATTATTTATACTTGGAAATAGGATTTTCTTTGCATAAACACATTAAGAAATAAGCAACCATTTAAATATTAAAAGTAGGATTTCCGTCATATTTATATTTAATTTAAAAATAAATGAGATATCCTTAATCTTGGCATAGATTAAATTCATTTTTCTTTGTTGAAGGTTTTTCAGTTACCTTAAAACGTATGTTACAAATTTCAAAATATCCTCTTACTAATTTTAAAATCTTCCACAAACAGAGCAACATATTATACGTAAGAGTATTAAGTTAAAAAGTAGTAATTTAATAGATTAAACTATATTTTGCATTAATCTAACTTACGACTGTGTAGTGCTTGGTAATTTATTGGTACCTTTCAAATTTGTAAGATTTCGTAAAGTACGCAAATTCTCTAAGAAAATCTTATGAATCAATAAAATCGAATATTGAAACTTTTTAATCATTAAAATTACTTCACTTCACAAACATGTGCTTAACTTACTTCTAGAATATTTGTTGAAACACATTTGTCATTTATTATAGTTAGTAAAATGAAGGAAGCCGTCATATTGAAATTCTAGGAATCAATGATACGGTTTCTGATTTCCTTGTCTATTTTCCTTTTCGGGAATTTTCGAGAAATCTAGAGATTTTTGGGACGCATAATGTTTTTTAAAAAAGGAAATCTAAAATTTGTTATTTTTAATTAATATCAATTACCGATTTTACAAAATAAGGATATTCAAAAATTCAAATTTATCCTTTTCTATATATGTAGCTACAAAATGCAAATAAAATATATTAGTTAATCACTTTTAAAGCACGATTTCAGGAAACATTAACAATATTACCTTAATATCCCCTCCTAGTTCTTCGTTATAAATCATTTGGCTATAGAAATTATACTCTCAGTTTCAGCATCTGTTAGAGGAATTGAATTCAATGATTCAGCCAGTTTCAAAAATATAGGATGATCGATTTAATGTTGAGTCTAATAGTTCAATTCTTGGTTCATTATCTTGCTCAATCTAAAACTCTTGCTATTTGTAGTTGATCAATGTTGAATTTTGTTTTGAAGTGGATAACTCTTTCTAATTGTTCGTCCTACCTTAAAGATTTATCTTCCAAGATTTCCGTGCTATCTTCTTTTGAGTGCAAAGACTTAGCGATTCGTCTTCTCAGCAAAAAAAGTTTTGCCATAATTACTTTAGCTTGTTGAATCAAAGAGGGTGTATTTGATAAACGTGAAAGATATTCGTAAGTGCATCAATAGCATACTTTTTTCAAAATTAAAGAACTGTATGAATTTCACTAAATTAATATTACATCTCTCATTAATCCTTCGGCTCAGAGAACATTTCATATCCTTAACAAACTCTGATTTTTTTTTGTTTAATCATTGCGTAAAGAAAGGAAATATTTTTCTGCAATTACCGAAGTCGTATTCCATAGCATAGTTTATTTAGGGTAATTTTACCTAGCTTCAAGCCTGCTGCAAATGTAGTCAGAGCATCAAAATCTAAATCAGTCAAAATTTGCTGTTTTCAATATCAATTATTACTTTCTAAATGTCTAATGTTTCCACTAACAGTTTTCCAAACATTGACAAAAAAGTATTCCAGCGTGTTTCGACGAAAAAAAAATCCATCTTCTCACAGCCAGCATCTGCTTTAAAATAATATTGAAATA
>BMAW01005934.1:6744-23593 GCA_019974015.1 Nephila pilipes | reverse complement strand
ATATATATATATATATATATATATATATATATATATATATATATAGAACTGCTACGTAAAATAGATTGTTTTATAGACTAAGCAGAAATTCTTACATGTAATAGTTTATACTATAATTCTAAAAATATGGCTGTATTAATTGGTTGTGTAGATGACTTGCCACTCTTTGGAAAAATTGAAGAGTTGTTTCTACATAATAACGATGCATATTTAACATATTATTTATTTGAAACAGCAGTTTGAAAAGCATTTTTACTCACATTTAGTTACTTCACGAGATGTTGATTTGAAGAAAGTAAAAAATCTGTTTAATTATGTACCTTTATAATTTGGACTTCCTGTATTTTAAATGATACCTCATTATACTTTATATTAAGACATAAGCTATGTTGTACGAATGGGGATGGATTTCGTCTATAGTATGGATTAGATAGCAGTGTTTATAAGCTATGCTTTAAAACGGCATGACTTCATCTGTAGGAGTTAAAAATTATACTTTTTTTTAATATTCTTATTCCAAAATTATGAATGTTTTTTTAAATGTCTGATATGTGTGTGCATGATATTCAGAATAAATTTTTCAAAAATGTGATATGTTTTGTTTTATTTTTTCTGTTTACAGTGAATCATTAATTATAGGTGTTAGCTTTGTTATGATGTTAATTCAAAAAGAAATATATGTTAGATAATTAAAAATATTGAAAAAAATGCGGCACTCTAAGATTTACTATGGAAAATCTAATATAAATCATTATGTTTTCAAGATATTTGCAATAACTTATTATTAAAAGACTGAACTTTAAACAAAACTCAATTTTCTGTATATATAAGATTTTAACAAAACTATATATTGCTTCTAGAAACATAAATATAACTTTAGAGGAACAGAACTGCTTCTGGATCTACTAGCTCAAATTTCTTACACATTTGTTTTGAAAAAAATTAAACTCTTGAATCGAATCTATTTTCGTTAAAGATTTATTAAACAATCAAATTGATTTAAACATGAGATATAAGTTCAAAATATAGTTTATGATTACACAACAGTTGCATTGTTGTTTCTAAAAGTAACAGTTTTGTTATACACAGTAAATGCAAGAAATTTGATTCGAAGTTTTGTGGTAAAAGCTTCATAGAGTGTATGTTAAATGATATTCAAGATGAAGAAAATGAAATTTGAAAATAAAGGAGCGCTTATTTAAGTTGATTTGTATTTTTCTGTTTAAAATTCATATTTGATGCAACAACAGTATCGAAAATTAATGCAATACATACTCACTTTATTGTTTCATACTTATATACTGCTGTTTGTAGAAAATGCAACACCATGAAAGAATCATCAGAATCAAATGAAATTTAATGCAGAAACGACTTGTACTGATACAAATAAATGATGAAATTTTCAAAACAAAAGAAACAAATTAAGCGTCCGAAATCAGTATTTGGTGCAGCCACCATGCGCTGCAATAAGTGCTGCTATACGACGTGGCATGGAGTCAAACAGATGTTGAATATCTGCTTGAGGAAGAGAATTCCATATCGCTTGTATGCGCAACCAAAGTTCGTCTTTGGAAACTGCAGGACGCGGATCACGAGCGAGACGCCGACCAACCATATCCCACACGTGCTCAATAGGCGACATATCCGGTGAATAAGCAGGCCAAGGAAGAAGTTGCATGCGTTGTGCTGAACAGAAGTCTCGAACAGTCCGCGCAACATGTGGGCGTGCATTATCCTGCTGAAAGATAGCTCCAGGGATGCCTTGAAGGAAAGGAACGACTTCGGGCTGTAGCACTTCACGGACGTACCTGTTGCTATTGAGATTACCCTCAATTCGTATCAAATTGGATCGTCCATGATACGAAATCGCACCCCAGACCATAACTCCGGGTGTTCGACCACTATGTCGTTCAATAATACACTCAGGAAGGCAGCGTTGACCGGCATAACGTCTAACACGAACACGGCCATCATGGGTCCACAAATTGAAGCGTGATTCATCTGAAAAGACAACTTGGTGCCAATCAGCTCGCCTGTCTCTGTGCTCAAGAGCCCACTGCCGACGCAGCCGTCGATGATTCGCCGTGAGGGGAATCCTGTATAAAGGCACCCTTGCACGCAATCCACGGCGCAGCAGACGACGACGAATTGACGAAGCCGACAATTGTACACCTGTAGCAGTAGACCAACGTGCTGCCAGCTGCCTGGAGGAAGCTGTGCGATCATTCACCGCCATGCGGAGCAGGTGTCGATCATCGCGCTCTGACGTCACCTTCTGTCGTCCAGTGCCTGTTTTTCGAGTTGTTCGGTGCTCGTCGGTCCACTGCTTCCAAACTCGCATCACTGTGGAACTGTTCCGCTGCATACGAGCTGCTATTGCGCGATAGGAAAATCCTCCTTCTCGAAGGCCGATTATCCTCCCTCGTTCAAACTCCGTAAGTTGCTTGAATTTCTTATTCTTCCGTCGTGGAGGCATACTCAGGTCTCACTAAACGTTTGCCACTAACAAATAATCATAGACTTTTTTCAACGTCCCGCTACAGCACTTTATTTATACGCTTTCAGCATCAATTCAGAGGGCGCTGCGCGCGCCGCGCACGGCCGATGGCTCTGAAACTTTATTAATTTGCATAATATCCTATAATTGACATTTGCTGCGAATTTCATTTGATTCTGATGATTCCTTCATGGTGTTGCATTTTCTACAAACAGCAGTTTATATGATGCAGTAACAGATTCACAAATGAATACATTACATGCTTATTTTGTTGTTTCATTCTCGTTTTCTATACTGTAACAACTTCAAAAATGAATACGTTACATACTCGTTTTGTTTTATTCTCATATTTGATACAGTAACAGATTCAAAAATGAATGCATAATGCACTCATTTTTCTTTTCCTCACTCATATTTGATTCACAAATATCTTGAAAAATGAGTATGTGAATATTCCATTTGAGTACGTGCGAGTTTTAAATTTTAATATGTTGCAATCGGAGCCATTTTGAGTATGTGAAGTATTCAAAAGTGAATAGTTTGTACTCAATTTTGAATACACGTTTTTTGCAGTGTTGTAACATATTACAATAATTAAAAATCATTCAAGTATAGGTCACAAGAATTAAATAAATTTAATTAATAATGAAGAACCATCAGATCCTAAAGCCTTCCCCTCTATAATTTTAAACACTTCATCAAATTATAATTTTCAGCTTAAAGAATTAATTATGATTTCCCCTGAATTATGTATTCGGCTATTAAGTACCTATAAAAAGCTTCTTGAATCAGCAGATGAAAAAATAGATCCTTAATGAGAAAAGAACCACGGATTCGTTTGAATATTAGATAATTCAACTCAAAATTGAACTCCGTTTTAAAAAATTATTTTAAGGATTATAAAGAAACACACACACACATCTACCAACAAAAAGTGATTAATTGAAATTGGTTTCAAACTTCAAATATTTGCGCAACGGATAAGAAAGAAAGATAAAACATCCGAACCGAAAAGTGTTTTTAAATTTTCAAGAGAACTCTACTTTGTTATACGAGTATATGCGTAGAGGGATAAAGCAATGTAAATGGCATAATCCAATACAATGTCTACAACTTATTTCACTTCAGATCAGAAAATTTCCTTACCCCTCCCCCCCCCATGCTTTTTGTGTATAAAAAATATACTACACTTGTCTGCCACGTCTATAGACTTTTTCTATAGACGTCACTGAGTTTCGGAGAATGTCTACAATCGCGCTAATAAAGATTATTCCCTCCTTGAGGAGTGGATCTAAAAAGGGAGTTTTTTCGTATCTATGCTATACATGGTTCCATCATTTAGTGTGATTTGTTTAATTGTAGAAAGTAAATATTCCCATTAAAGGGGTTACTGGGGAAACATAGATTCCTAAGTGCATCTGTTACAATCAGGTCCTATATCTCTCTACAAACATTTCATATCCTTAAGAAATCTAAAAGTCTAAGTAAATTTAACAGTAACCGCAACAGAATACTAGAATTTTATGCGTACTTTTCTCTATTCAATAACACCTCTCAAACACCCACGAGGTAGTCAAAAGACGACTAAAGTTCAAATACTTAAGCACAAACTACAGCAAGGCACCCAAGTATTAATATGAATTCCAAAAAGAGCATATTAATTAGGTCGAGTCATAATTAATTTTTGATGCGGCTATATAGAATCTATTGTTTGTATTTACCCACTTTGATTCACCGTAACAAATGAATTTTTGCTTTCACAAAATGGATAGGGATTCGGTTAGTCTTCTGACAACTATTTCGAGTGTGTTGTTCCTAACCTCTACCGCTAAAATGGAGAAGGAAAGAGTGCATATTCGTCATGAGATGCTTTGGGAATTTAAAAAACGCAATAACGCTTAGGCGGTAGCTGAAAAATATCTTGTGTATGCGAGGAAGGACAAATAATAGATAGGGGAGTCTAATATCTTATCAAATTGCGGTCTGGAGATACCACCTTAAAAACGAACCGAAGTCGGACATCCTTTCGATCTTGACGACAACCTTTTAAAGGCAATATTGAAGCCTATTCCGTGTCCATCAACTAGAACTATGACACAAAGTTTGAATACATTATAACCAACTGTTTGCCGCCATTCGAAGAAATTAGGGAAAGTCAACAAGTTAGAAGTATGGTGAATCAACAATAATTGAATGAAATAAAAATGATCGCATGTCAATTGCCACAAGTATGCTCTCACGGATAAAAGACGAACAATTTTTAAGCAGGATTATGACAGGCAATGAAAATAGGGTTACCTTTTGTCTTGATAAAGATAAAACACTCTAACCAGATTCATTCATAGTTTAAAAAAAACGTTTAACTGTGTGTTCAGTGGAATTGTCGATGTATAATTCATCAAGAACTGTTGCAGTCAATTAACAACTAATGCGGATGCATACGTCCAGCAGCTGCTCAGAGTAAAAGATCTATGAAAAAGTTCCTGCACTCGTTAAACACAAAAACGTCATTGTTTTAGTGAATCAAGAAAACATATTTAGCTTGGATAGTCTGTTTTACGTCCCCATCCTTACTTCCAGTCCTTTGTCCGACAAATTACTACTTTTTTCTGTTCTTCACAAAACTACCTCTAATAGTGCAGACCATCTTCTCCGGTGATTTTGCCTAGTTGCAAGCAAATAATACACGCGTCTATACTGTAAGGTATATCACAAGCTGGTTTGATGAGCCTGAGAATAAGGTGAAACAGTTGCCTTAGTGTCCTCAGTCTCTAAATTTCATTACTGAACCTTAGGGGAAATATCTTGACCAACAAAAGGAAAAACAATTTCCTCCACTTCCTTACAAGCACAGTTGGGAGACATTTTTTCAGATGTAAAGTATTTGCATTACCTGGTTGGTCACTTTAATTAGTTGATGGATTCAAGTTGGAGAAATTATTTTCCACTTATTACTGCTTTGGCATTACAGGAGTCACGAGAAATACTATTTTTTATTTAATTATAATAAAAACCTCAACTAGAAATCAAAGCGAAAAATTGAATTTTTTTTACCTTTTAAAACTTCACTTCATATGATCCTGATGTATTTGCACCTCACATCATTATCAAATTCGTCTTTACACACACCACTCTGACACCGAGTTAAAAGTGTAGTGAAACTGAACTGTTTTTCAACAATTCCGAACTGAATTGTGAAGAACAAAAACTTACTCCAAGAGAATTTAATTTATTTCATACAAAACTTAAAAGCTTTGAAGAAAAATGTTCGATTTTCTAGACTATATGTCCAAAATGAGACTTTCATTACTCCTGATATATTCTAAGAACACAGAGAAATGAAGGGGAAAAAATCACTAATATTTCTCAAAATCAATTGAAAGCGTATTTCATGGTATGTTTGGCCATATAACGCATTTATCTTGAAATTTTCTTAAACATTCACCGAATTGGAGATTTTTCCTTAATATTAATAAAGGAAGATTTAAAAACTGATCAAAAGCAGCTCAAATGTAAGAATTTTTCTGATTCCTGGTTTAATATTCACATGATTAGAGGTAGAAAAATATCACGAAGTATGCTGATGAGAAATAATTGCGAATACAATGAATATAAAATTCTCTAATTTTTTTTAAAAAAAAATAAATAAATAAATAAATAAGTCTTCTCTGTAAGTGGAAAAGTAAGCCCTTTTTTTATTTTATTTTCAAATAATTATTCCTCATATTATCAATATTGATGTAAATGTGGTTTTGTGATTATTTCATCAATAAGTAAAAGTTTGTTGAAAAAATTCTTAAGTAAAGATTTTAAGAAGTATTTTTTTCACAGTTGCAAATCCTTTCTTAAGTTACGGGAAAATTTTGATATTCCTTTTGATAACAACAAATCAAATTTTATCTGAATCACATAGTTTTACAAATAAACCTTGGAAAAAGTTAAATTTTTTGAACAATTATAGATTAATGCATAAATAACACTTAACATGTTTGTGAAGATAATAACAGTTAAATGTTAAAAAAAAATTGTAGAAAACCTTATTTTTTAAAGACAATCATGTAAAGAGAGTAATTTGAAAAACATTTTATTTCAAATGGAATATTCTAGATGAATGATTATCTTAATATAGCTGTGAATCAGTACAAATATTTATGTAAGGGTTGCCCAAATGAAAAGTGGATATATATCACAGCGTCTTAAGCACAGCATCGATAGTAGCGCCAACAATTCCTGTTTACAAGAGAAGATTATCGCAGTTTGCGTATAGCCAATAACCTTGTTCGTGTGTGAGCAGTTAAAGTGAATATTAACTTGTGTTAAAGATCGATGTGTGTAGAACAGTACGACGCCAAAGTAGTACAGCTTTTTAATGGAAGAAGATGAGAGAAATGCAAACATTTATCGTCGAATGTTGGCTGTTTATGGTGAGCACTATTTCGGACGAATAGCTGTGACAAAATGGTAAATGATGTAAAGGCTTTAGTGATGGGTGGGCATCAATATAAAATCTGGCAGAACTAGAGTAAACAAACAGCACAAATAGAAATGAATCCATTGCTTCTTTTGATGAAATGAATAGAGATAATCGGAGATTCATATTCATCAGCACAGCGATGAAGTAGAGTAAAGAAACGGTGCAATCAATCGTCCACCAACGTCTAAAGTGCCGTAAAGGCTGTGCTCAATGGATACCGAAACACTTTACCCCTGCGCTCTTGACGAAACATTTAATCCGTTTTAACGAAGATTCGACATTTGTGAAACGCATTGTTAAAGGCAGAAAGTCGTGGTGTCATCATCACTGCACCGAAACCAAACAGAACGAATTTGCAGCGGATACACACATCATATCCTTCACCAAAGAATTCAAATGTCGGCTGACAACGAAGGGAAGGAAACAATGCAGGACTTCTTCAAAAATCAACTTCAGTCATTCTACACCAAGAGCATTGACCTGCTGCTTAATCTATAGGACAAATGTTTCAACAATTATGGCGATTTCTATCTAAAAATTTCCAAAAATGTATTACTTTTTTCATAATGCCTACTATTCATCTGGGCACCCTTAAAAGATATTGAAATGCAGTGATCACTGAAAAACGAAGGTTATGAATAGATTTTTCTCATTTCAGCTCATTGATTAGAAAATTATTTCCATGAATAATTGTTCTAGTACAGAAACATCAGATATTGAAAAAGATATTGTGAGTTCTAAAAATATGTTATCATTGATTACAAGCCAAAAAAAAAGTGAAGGGCAAAATATTACACATCTCTTCAATTCATTGTTATTTGTCTTATCAAATTTATATAACTCTTACTATGGGTTAGTATTATAAAAACAACTTTACAAAATAATGTTCTCGAATGAATTTTGAAAGCAAATAAATATTCTAATTCGCCTATTTCTTGATATAATATTAATTTAAGTAATCTAATTCAATATTTTTTTGAAAAGCTTAAGATAATTTTCCTTAGTTTTTACTACAAACAGTTTATTGAAAAAAATAAAAACTATCTCAAAAATATCTTCGAATCAGCTCAATTAATATTTCAAAACAGGTAATATTAACAGTATTTCATGAAAATACAATTATTATAGCCCCAATTCTGAATTCGGTATTTAAAGAAAGATTATCTTTGGTAGAGATAGCATAATTTACATTGAGCGGTTTGTCTATACTTCATAAACTATTATGACGAGTTGATATTTTCCCTCTGAAATCGTATTTTAATAACATTATTTTAGTGTATATATTTCAATTTTACGATTAAGTGCCAACCAATTATATCACCCTATTTATGTTCTACCTTTAATCAGAATTAGAAATGAAAGTTTCTCAGAATGAAAACAAAAAATTATTCATTATAAAAAAAGTTAATAAATAAATCGAATATAATATCATTTAATCATATAAACAAAACAGTGCACAATCAAACTAAAGAAATAAGTGCGTAGAATCTAACGAAATTGAACTCTACAGGACGTATGTATTTATCTATTAAGAATTTAAAAAATATATATGTTTTTAAATGTGCTGGAAATATATAATAATATAAAAAAAACCAAAACGTGATCTTATCAAATTGTTTTAGTACACAAGTGAGGATTTTAGCATGTAGCAAAGCTTTATTACAGGTAAATATAATTGATCAAGGATATTTAAAAGAGCCTTATATAAAAGTTTAATTATAGTTATTTGAATATAGAAAATAAAATACAGTTATACTTGATTTAATTAATTTTATTAATTAAGGGTTTATTTTTAATGACCTGAAAAATGTGCAATTAAGGAATCAATCTCACATCATGCAAAAAATTAAATATTTCCTACAATATATAATCCTAAACCTATTAAAAAAATTAAATGACTTACGCATTCGGATCGGATTAAAATTTCTTCAAACTTGTGTCATTTCTTATTAAATTTCAAAATTATAAACTTTTAAAGCAATTTATGCAACAATTATGGCAAGAGAGTGGAAAGCGACTAAATAGTTCCATTCAACATTTTTCTGTTGCTAATCTTTGATAGAATGTAGCTTTGTTTGAAACAATGCTTTTTCATTAGAAATTTTCTTTTATGCCAATAATGAGCTTTAATACTTTATTTAAATTTCATTGTTTTAAAGAATTTATGTAGTTGATGATGTCATTTTTAGAAAAAAATACAAGTATTAATTTACATTAAAATTTCTAAAAACTAAATGAAATAGACCTCATTTAGCAACAAACACATTATTTTTCAAATTACATATTCAAATAAATTACTCAATTCTTAATTTTTCTTCTAATGTCAGGAAAAAAAACACTCTTTCAAAGGAAAAAAAATGTTTCAACATTAAGCTACGTTCTTGTAGTTGTAGTATATGTATAACCTCTTAAAATATAGTGTCCTCATAAAACTTTTTATAAACACCCCATTTTTCACTGAAACAAATTAAGTTAAATATCATTTTAGTATTACAAAATAGGAGATAAAGTATGGAGCTCCTTTTATGCTGAAAAATATGAATTGAATCAAACATAAATAAGAAGTTTAATAAGATATGCTGTTACCTGTATAAGAAGGGAGTTAGAACGTACTATCGTATTCTTACGTATTGTTTTTTGCTTCTTATTTAACTTCTTATATTGGCATGTTTAAAGGGGCGGACTGTCTTTTTAAAATCAAATAATAATCAATTGTGCCTAAAGTAAGATGTAAGCGATTTAAGAAGTGCAAATTTAACGGTAATGGCTTTAGCTCTTGTGTTACCAATAAAGAGAATGCTGGAACATCTGATCTCTGTAGCATTGAGACAGTGCCAAAAAGTTGAAACCTAGTCATAAACTGGTGGAAAAGTACTTTGACAGAATGTATGAAGTAGTTCAAGGTAATGCAATAGTCAGCTTGATGTACTCGATTTCTTTATTTGCTATGTTTTGCTGTCCGGGTCGTTTTTCTCATGGATCGGTACTAATGAAAGACTGTCCGTGGATTAAACATGACTTTCACTCGAAAGCATTACTCTTTTCTAAAATGTATTTCTTCCAAAAAGAAGATGAACAAATCTTGTTTCGTAATTTATTCTATTGTTTTGGGTCGAAGGTTAATTGGGAAAGGATTTTCAGCTTGGAAAACATTATGTACATTCCTTGGCTTACCTTTTCTGCCAAATGTTGCTTTCTGCAGTCAAGATAGGAAATCTATTGAAAGAAGTTAAACATTGTACTCAGGAAAAAATCACTGGTGATAAAAGTAAATTGTTCAAATAAAACAAATATATAAGCAATAACCTTCCGAGTAACATTCCAGGTGAGTGTTTTAGCTAATGCATTATAATTAATTTACGATGTATGTGGCTATGTGCAAAACCCACCTTACTTAAACCTAAGGTTTACGTCGTAATTAGTCAGATACCATAAAATGCAAGTTTTTCTTTCAATTTTATGAAAATTTCAGATAGAATTTCCATTTTTTGCCAATGCAATTTGTCTATAATTCCAGTTAAGTAAATTACAAAGTAAAGAATGTTTTGCAAAACAGTTTACGCGTTTTGAATCGATTGGTATTTTAGTTGAGGTATTTTTACTTTATGAATTTTTAATTAGCCTACTCGAAATTTTAAAAATTAATTCTGTGCAGTCCCTCGACTGAAATCACTTCAGTAGCACACTATTAGGCAACTGGAGTCGAACGCCATGGAGGACTTTTACTTGATTTGGACAATTCCCTCTTGTCTTTCGTTCATTTATTTAACAAAACAAAATGTGAAGAAATTCTTTTTGTAATCATATAAATACCCTCCGTCTTCATCCTCCAAAAATTATGTCGTAACTTTTGAGTAAGAATTATTTTTAATGTATAAAATTATTTTTATCAATTTCGAAAATAATAAAGTTTTAGACTGAAAATGTATGATGAAAGTTTAAATCAGTAACCGCAACACAACAGGAAACTAATTCCATTTTAACAATTCTTTTACTGACTCAACTAGATGGCTTAAAATAATTAAATAGGACTAATGCGTAAAATCTCTGATTAATTAAAAATCAAATTTATATAGCAGATTATGATCTTTTCCTTCATTGCTGGAGTCAGTTAATTGACTATTCATATTATCTTTAATTAATTCATATTAACAGGAAATTTCGCTTAAAGCTTTGAAAATTCAAATTAATATTTGTTCCTCAACTCCATCTTGATCATAAGACACCTGTAATTTCAAATGCAAGGAATGGCATATCATGGGAGAACGCGTGTGTGCTTAAACCATCATCACTTTAAATAGCTGCTAAATCATTCTAATATGAGCTGGAAGTCATAATATTCTTCTGAAGTTTGTATAAGACTCTACTTCTTACATCCTATCTACTGCTATACACATTATGAGCAGTCCTACATTATATTAAACATTTTACCATTATTATGAATTTTGTAATTTTTTAGATTAGAGTAAATATGTCCAAATATACGTTAAAATATCAAATGCAAATAAACATCTAATTAAAAAAAATCTATGGTTAAATTAATCACTTAGCAATTTTGACCATACCTCAGATGGATAACACTTTTTGTACACAGCTTGATTTGAGTGCATGTGATGTGGGTATCACATTTCCAATGTGCACGTCTCGGATTGTCATGTATATTTTGTTCTAGTTTACTTTTTTATTCATAGATGTCGTTACAGAACCATAGAAAAAATAATTTCTTTTCCTGTTTTGATTTGTTGTGGAACGCACGCTCCGTTTGGGTATAGTATATTACAGTTGATAAAAATTTGTTTAGATAAGCTTTGATGAAAACTACTATACTTTTGTAAATTATTTCGAAAAAATTAATAACATAATTATCAAGTTTCATTTTGATTAGTTTCCCTTCTTCAATTTTTATGTACACCGAAAAAGGATTGAATAACTTGCATCTAGAAATTTCAAGATGTGTATTACATATGAAATTTCTAATAACGATAAATAAATTTGCTATTCATACTTGCTTGTGTGAAAAAAATCCAACATTAAAAGGATAATGATAATTTTTATAATCACATATAGGGTGCTCACTTTAGTCCGTTCTCTTTTGACTTCCGAACGGTTAAAGCTATTGTCCCAAAAAAGATTTCGTAGTATAGTTAAGTGACTATGAGGTATTTTACCTAAAGAAGGCAAGTCCCTGAGGTTCCCTGATATAATCCCCAGGGGCAGGGTGCCCAGCTGTACCCCCAGACGCTGGGTACCCATTTTAGTCGCCTCTTACGACATGCATGAGCTACAGTGAGACTATTCTGTCATTCCCGGTCACCACACGGGTCAGAGTGATGGAGTGAATGTAAAGTTTATTGGCGCAAGAGCCAGATATGGCTATGGTGAGCCAAACAAGATTTAACTGTAGTCTAGACGAGAAGAAATTGAAGAAAAGACACAAATTGATTGACAAGAAGGAGGATCGAAATTAGAGAAGGATCGCTAGGGTAACCCAGGGGCACGTCACCCGGGTTTACCAAAGACAGTAAACATCATGGGAAAGAAAAGATCACTAGGTTGTCTTGGGGTCATGATGGCCATACTTACCTAAAGAAGGAAAGTTCTTGACGTCCCCTGATATAATCCCCAGGAGCAGGGTGCCCGGCTATACCTCCAGACACTGGTTACCAATTTTAATCACTTGTTACGACATGCATGAACTACAAGGGGACTATTCCGTCATTCTCGGTCACCACACATGTCGAATCCAAAGCAGAATCGTCTGAATATGAAATAGCGACTGGATGAAGATTTTACTGGCTAGTCTATGAATGACTTTTAGTGATTCCATATTGTAATTTTTTAATTCTGATAGCACAGAATGACTTTCTGTGAGAAATAACAGATTTTATTTTGATTCAGTTAAGTCATCTAGAGCTTGGCATAAGGCAAGTGCTTTTGCTGTAAATATCGAATGTATATGATTAACTTTGTAGACGAAAAATGTCTTTTTCGTGATACCTGCTACAGATGTCATACTTTGATTTTTTACAACGTTTTTATGTATTTCACTTGGTGAGTGTCTTTCTGTGTATCAGTGTGTCATAAAATTTTCGATCGTTCATTTAACCAACTTTCCGTAAAGCTAGAGTTCTGAAACTTTGTTAATCGTTCTTACTCGGCTAACAATACAATATTTAGACATTTGCGACAAGTTTTAACAAATATTTAAATAATTGCTTTTGGTTACAGCATCATTTGAATCGATAAATCCTTCGGGACTAAGGCTGGCATGGCGAATAAAGGCCAACGTTTGCGAATAAATGCCAATGAATAAGTGAAAACGTTGGTTTTTATCTCGAATTATGATGCATCCGTAGCAATTAGGAAAAAATCTATGATTCACTATTTCCTCAAATTGTCCTTTAATATACAATTTGGTATAGGTTTTTATTTTGAAAACCAAATTCCTCTATATAGATGTCACAAAAAAAACAGATATGTGTAATATATCAATTCCCATCAATGCCCAAAATACGTGAAATATTCCTGATGGTTTTTTTTTTCTGACCCTTCATTGATTTGTAGATTTATTGTTTCAAGGTTATTGCGAGGCATAGGAGAAAAGTTACCATTTGATATTTAAGATATAAAAAATTTATTAGCCAATCGTCTTATTTTATCAGAAAGTATTTCCTGTTCAGCCAATTGTAAGAGTACGATATTTGGGGTCCATTGTGGAAGTCCTAATGCAGTTCTAAAAGATTTTGTTTGAATCATATTGAAAGGTTTGAGCTGGGGTTATCAGACCATTTATTTATGATATGGCATGTGTAGTAAAAAGTACTACATATACTATTGTTAGTTAATTTAATAAGATCTGAAGAGCTCTTGGGTCATGGTGTTTATACGCATTGCCTTTAAGGCATTAATTTTTTTTAAAGCATTATTTTTCCTTTGATTCATCATAAACATATTTTGTTTGCGTTTAGAAAAATATATCCCCTAAAGACACTGATGTTCAAAATTAAGAGATTTTTCCGATTATCTCTAGAATTACTAGACAGATTTAAATGAAATTTGGTGTGTACATAGGGTCGATATAATAAAAAAAAATGACAATTCAACAGTTATAATACTCATGCATGATTGTGCTCAACACTCATCGGAGTAGCAAGGTATGAAACAGCAGTTGAAGAATAAAACAAAAGAAAATGGGTTAATAGGGGATGTGGTCCCCTCTGACAAATATATAGGTCTCTCAACGTGATGTTTTACTGGAAATTATGAGATCCTGCGGCAAATGGTCCCATCGTTCAGCAACGCTGTTTTTCGGTCTATGAAGAGGCTTGCGAATTGCAATTGCCATCCACATAGCGTTCCAGGCATGCTTTATAGGATTGTGGTCTGGAGATCTAGCTGGCCAATACATCCGGCGAATATCGTCACTTTCCAGAAATTCGTCGACCAGCTGAGCTCTATGTGACCTCGTGTTGTCATCCATTAAAAGGAAATCAGGACCAATTTGATCCCTGAAAAGGCGGATATAGGGCTCCAAGACATTTTTTCTATACCTCTCAAGAGTCGCAATGCCTCTTTCAAAGACATGGAGGTGGGTGCGACTATCCAAAAATATACCTTCTCAAACCATTAAGCCTCCGTTTCCGTAATGGTCGATTTCTTGGACATTGGAGGGCAGGTAGTGGGGTCCTGGTTCTCTCCATATGAAAGTACGGTGAAAATCACTGGTTAGGCTGAACCGGGACTCATCAGTTAAGAGAACAGTCACCCATTGATTCATGCTCCAATCCGTATGATCTCTGCATCATTTTAAGTGGACTCTCCTGTTCTCAGAACTGAGCGGGACGCAAACAACAGGTCTGCTTGCAAACAGCCCTCTCTCATGAAGTCTTATGGAAACAGTCACCCTTGAAACTCGGGTTATTGTGGCTGCATACAACTCATGAAAGACCTGAGAAGCTGTAGCATCCCTGTTATACTTAGCTGTAATGGACAAATGGTGATCTTCTCTGGACGTCAAGGCTCTTGAACAACCTTGCCCAGACATTCTCTTAACGGATCCGGTATCCTTAAACTGTTTCCATAAGTTGGACACGACGCTGTGGGTTAAATCGAATTTTCTGCAAATCTGGATTTGAGACTGGCCTGCTTCTAGACTATCCACAATTCGCCACTTCATTCCGTCATCTAAACGTTGGTCGTTACTCATTTTTACAGTCGGAATTTTAATTTAAGTGATTGCTGAAAAAAAAACCACCTTGAAATTTGACGAAAAGCTCTAGCGAACGAAATGCGGATTTCGGGACGCGCTCTTAAAAATCTTGTTTTTCGACTAGTTCCACTGGCATATACGCATACGCTTAAGTATTCGACGTACAAGATTTACATCTTTGTTTCGAAACAGTATTTTTACATTTCATTCAATTCTTTTCATGAAATTCTACAAAATATGCAAATTCTCCTAATTTTGACACAGTGTATTTAATGGAGGATTTCCATGGGAGTGAATATCCAGCCAACACCAAAGTACGCAACGCACCAAGAAAGAGTTGCCTGGTTGTAATGAAATTTTGTATGCAAAGTTATTTGGACCGAACATCATGCAAATGATTAAAATTTGGTGTTCAATGAATGAATAGCGGGTACTACAGCGCATGGGAACTGTTCACTCAGCAAGTGTATATAAAAAGCGATTCTCAATCCGATAGTTAAATTTTCTGTTGCATAGCGATTTAGGATACCTTTCAACGACTGAAAAAATACCTCGCCGCAGGATTCGAGCTCATTACGAGCAATTGTCAGAGCTTGAAAGAGGTCGTATCATTGGATTGAAAGAGGCAAGTTGGCAAATCGGAGAATTGCTCGTCATATGAGTCGAAGCGATGCGGTGATTAGAAGATGCTGGCAAGAATGGGTGGACAAAGGCAGATTTCAGCGTCATGATGGTAGCAGTCAGTGAGTGAGTGAGTGAATGTAAAGTTTATTGGCGCAAGAGCCAGATATGGGTATGCTGCACCTAACAAGATTAAACTGTGGTCCAGACTTGAGATGGTAGCAATCGACCAAGGGTTACAGCAGATCGGAAGGACAGAATGTTTGTCAGATCAGCTGTCACAGCACCTGATTCATCGTTATCAACCCTCAGACGTGCGATCCGCACACGAGTGTCCCCCATGACCATTCACTGATGGCTGATAGAGACTCTTACCGACTGCTACGCCATCAGCCACTCATGCCTACACACTATCGAGCTAGATTACAATGGTGCTTGGCTCGATCAGGCTTGAATGATGCTGACAGGGGACGTGCGTGACAGGGGACGTTTAGCGACGAATCCCGCTTCCAACACACGTACAACACAGCGGTACGTCGACTACATTCTGAGACCTGTTTTGCTACCGTTCCTTTTGCTGTACCCTGACCTTATTTTTCAGCAAGATAATGACAGACCACATATGACACATGTTGCTATGAACTGTCTTACAGCTTGTCAAATACTTTCTTGGCCAGCCAGATCTCTCTCCAATCGAGCATGTCTGGGATATGATGGGAAGGCGACTGCATCTTCTAGGGAATGTTGACCGCTTAAGACTGCATCTTCTAGGGAATTGACCGCAAATTTGTTTCCATTGTTGACCTAGCCCAACAATGGAAACAAATTTGGCAAGAAATACCGCAGGTTATCACTCTATACCACGTCGTATGGCAGCTTGCATCCAGACTAGAGGTGGGGCAACACCTTATTGAGCTAGTTATTTTGTAACTATGCAACTCTGAAATAAATCATTAAATTTTTCTAAAAATTTAATCTTTTTCTATTCGGTGCATAATTTTCCTATCCGCCAATTTTTGTCTCCATCAGACAATTCCTTCTTGGTGCA
>BMAW01005932.1:43307-81967 GCA_019974015.1 Nephila pilipes | reverse complement strand
TATAAAAATAGATGACAAGCTACGGACAAAAGAGGGGTGAGAATAGGAACTCATTGCCTCTAGCTGTTAGAGATTATCAATGGGTCTAAATCAACTGATATACGAATCATTGATAATAAGTTTTACAATAGGTACAATACAGCAAACACATACACGCTTTCTAAGAATTAGAACAGAGTCCTCGGCATTGGACGCAAAATCCATGTAAATAATTCAGAGTAGGGTGGGCTGGCCTTCTTTTTGTTTGTTTGACACGTCTGTTCATTATATTTGGGAGGGTATAATCTGAACAGGCTCAATTAGCGTAGTCGGCTAGTTTATGAACTCTTACACAGACCATACAACGAACAGAATTTTAGGTTTATCAAGAGTTCATTTAATACATGTTTTCGTTTGATATTTCGGAAAAAAATTAACATTTTTTTTTAATTAACTTTATAATCTAGTTTTAAATATTTTTTTGAATGTATATAATCTAAAATATATCCTTAGGAGATTACATATATGGACACTTTTGATTGCGAAATAACTTGCTTTGTTTGAAGAGCTCCATTCTGATGGAACGGAGTTATCTTCAGAAATAAGTTGAGAAGAAAATTTCACTTCAGTCTGTGAAGTAAGAAATATGCTTTATTTTTAAATAAATTTGCATATGTATTTCAAATAAAATTGTCTTATTAAGTTTATAATATTATTTTTTCATTTAACTGTGAAAAGTAAGCATAAAAGAGATTTACTTACGTTAATTGACAAATTTTCGCTCAAATTTTTCAGTTTTAAAAATAAAAATACAACATTATGAAGTTCTAATTTTTTCAAAAATGTTTTGTGATCCAAATATTTGCCAAATTAACTAAAATAAAATATTTTTTTGGGAAAGTACTTATTATTTCTTCGAAGGAATAGGAAACAGTGAGTGTACAAATAATATGTCCTTGAGGGGTGGATGTATATTATTTATACCGGGTCTTAACAATCGGGAAATAAATAAAACTTAATTTTACCTCTTGATATTGCGTCTTTTTAACCTTATTAATGTTTATTGGATAAATTTTTGTAAAAGTTCAATGTTTTTTAATATACAGTCCTCAAAGGATTACCTTAAAGCAGTGGTTCCGGAAGTGGGTTTCTTTGAACACTGTGGTTCAACAAAACAAATTGTATTTGATTAAAAAATATAAATAATGTTTGCAACCACTTATTTGTGCGAAGTTAGGTTTTCAAAATATATAGCGGCAAAAACTATAAATTTTCGCTGAAATTATTTATTAGTTTCTCTAAGGAATCTATTTTCAAATTGACACTCAAAGAGTTAGCTTTGCCTTGAGTAGTATTTTTCAATGTTACGAGACTTATTTGAATAAGAATTTTAGGCCTATAAACATGCATTTCTTTGAATTGCGAAGAGATTGAAAATTTAATTTTTAATTTTTTTTAATTTAATTTAGGGGCCCTGATAGCCTAGTGGTCAAGATCGTGGACAAGCGGCTGGCAGTTTTCGTTCAGTCGTGGGTTCTATCCTTGGCCGCCAAAGACGCACCGTGTAGCCGGGGCTGATGCACGTTAAATCTGTTCGGGGCCCCAAGTCCTACCGTTGGCGTGGTGTGGATGTTAAGAGAGGGGGGTGGCAGCTCAGGTGTCGTCCTCGTTACTTGCCGTGTTTCAAAATTACGAGGTCCATCGCCAATAGCCCTCGTGTTGCTTCTAGTGCGACGTTAATAAAAAAAAAACTAAATTAATTTAATTTAATGACAGGAAATTAATTTAATCACAGAATGTAAGATTTTTATATTGTATTTAAAAATAAATTTGTTATCCTGCCTTACAAAGGATTTATTACTTAATTTATCTTTTCGATAGCTTCCTTACATAACAGAAAGTAAGTAATAAAATATGAATTCGCGACAGAAAACACAAAAAAAAGTGCTAAAAACTGTATTTGAATTAAGGCTGTTTTCGACAAATGTTAAAGAATAGGACCACAAGTTTAAATATATTTTGAGTTAGAAGAAATCTTTCATTAGTAATATAAATTGTTATAGATGTAACGAATATAATTATTTATTAACTGATATCGTTAGAATTTTGCATTTTTAAAATAAAATATGGAATTTTCTGACTTGCGTAAAATGGATTTTCAATGTTCTGTGTTAAAGTATAGGAGATGAAATGTTCAAACGCTTTTAATATTAGAAAATATTTATTTGCACAAGGAAAATCGAATACATTAGAAAATTAGACTTTTTTCTATTGAATATCTTTGAAAAAAGTTTTGTCGTTATTAATCCATTTTTTTTAGGATTTCAAGTTAATATTTTTTTAAATTATTTACGTACTTCGCACTGTCTCCAACAGATATCGTACACGTATTCTGCCACTCTAAACACGAATTGTTACTTCAAAACACGTATTCTTATAGGTATTTCCTCCCATTTATCTGACTGAACACATCAAAAAATTCCTAAGCTCATTTATTTAACCCTTTCTGGGACTGTGTTATACTCTTTATACCATATATTTAGCGAATTTAAAATCTTGATAAAGTAAGCTTTTTTTCTCACATTTATTATCAAATGGTACCTTATATGTTTACTTAAATTAGATGGGAGAACCATAATAATTATTAGTATTATGGATCTGAATCTAATGAAAGCTCCTAACAAGTGTTTGTTTTATGCCTCACAGAAATCTTTCTGAAATAGTTTGAAAATTTTAAATTCATGAACTACCCAAACTTCTTGTTTGAAATTTTATGTAAATAATACTGATTACGCGAAACAAAATATATAAATATTGGTTTCATACTCTAAATTAATTATTATAAATATACCTTGCCCTTTAGTAGCCTAGTGGTCATGGCTTTGGATTTGCGTCTGGCGGTCCCCTCAGGGGGCTCATCTACCTAAGATGAGTACGGGCTTCATAACCCCGAGGTACCTCAGTGATTTTTTTCCTCTTCTTCTCCCCCTTTTTTTCTTTGTCATGTGTTTTGCTTTGGGCGTTTTTCCGCTTGATATTTTATGATATCAGGCGGAAAACAGTTTTCACTAACTATGTATTATAATAACTATGTGTGTGTTATAACACTTGTGTAAAAAAAAAAAATTATAAAATTATTTAAAATAAAAAAAAATTATAAAAACCTTTAAAAATAAATAAATATATATATATATATATATATATCTTTGTGATGTCCACTAACACACTAAAAGGCCGATGGCGTATCAATGCCGATTTCCTGCATGCCTAGCTCTGGCAATACGGGGCCCCTGTACCCCTCATGTGGAGGTACCTAGTGGGAGACCGCATGGGCGTGATTGGAAAAGGCCCTGGTTAGGGAAGGGTGTGCGAGGAGAGGAGTTACGTGCGCCGTCGGTGACTGTTTTGGAATGTCATCCTCAAAATGTTCCCAGAGGGAGAGCCTTGGTTGCGTGTGGCTGGATGGTGTGACTTCCTTCCCATTACGAGAAATCCTCCTTGGCTTCGGCCTTGGACTGTGCCTCTGCCTGGGCACGTAATGGGGCAGTTCACATTGTCCGGCTGAAACGAATCTCTCCGTTGGTTACTCATTTCTGCGTTAGGGAAGGGTGGGGAGATGGAGTCTGTCGGGGACCCATCGAACTAGAAGTCTTTCCGTGAATTTTTTTTTTCTCTAAGGCAAATATGGCGACAAATAAAGGAAATAAGATTTTGGCTCCCAAAGCTATTAAAAACTCCTTAAGGCTACACAGTACCCTAAAAATGACAAATTTATCGAACAATTTTTTTTTGCATTTTCCTGTAGCCCATACATTTGGGAATCTTGGCCCCAAATTTTAGATCTATTAACCAATTAGTTTTTAAGATATTTGAAGTTTTCTGAACATTGTCAGTCAATATTTTTGACAGCTGAGGGGGGCGTGGTTAGTTTCGGTTTCATTTTAAAGCATTTTTCCATTCTTAAATTTAATTAATTACTGATATTTTTTAAATAATATCGATACTTGCAGAGAAGTAGATATTAACTTCAACTTTCACTACTAAAATCATTTATGTTTGTTTATATTTTGAGTTCTTGATGTGCTTATAGTTACTTAGCCAAAATTGATAAGAAAAGGTATTTCTCAAGACCAATATTTATTCTGCATATAATTTATATAACTGAAAAGCTATTTTAAATTGTTTAAGTGAAGTTTTTTCTGTTGATTAAATGCCATGGACAAAACTTTCGCAGCTTGAGAAGAGAATCAACATTTCTAAGAGATGGAGTACTGCTGATAATGACAATGCTAAAAAGCTGCTTTAGTGGATATAACTACAAAACTTCAGAATACAAATGTCTTAAATACTTCTGCTACATATAAAAGTATCTTTCAAATTACATTATAGTGGATACTGAATGTTTGTTTACAGATAAGTTTGGAATATTTTTAAGCAATATTTGCCATAGTGTATCTTTAAAACTTTGCTATGGTTCTAAGAAATAGATTTGCATATAAAGTGAATGTTGTATGTGTTAATTGTGACCAAACATAGAGTGAAACATGTTCATAACAATTAGTTGATGCTATATTACATCAAATATCAAATGTTAGCAAGCATCAATTTTTTAATGTTCCATTTGATGTAAATATGAGATTAGTGCAAGGTATGTTAAGTTTGTGACTTGGCTACTCATCGTTGGAAAAATTCTGCATGCATATGAATTGAAACATAATGTTTAGTAAAACTTTTAAAAGACATTATAAGCCAAAAGTTCTGATTGGACATCTTGTTGGGTCAAATCAGCCGTTGCTTTATATTCGTAAAGATGTCATTGAGGCGTAGGGCTCAAGGAATGATAAAGATATAGTCGGTATTGGAATGTCATATGATGGAAGCTGGTTGACAAGAGAACATACGTCAACGTCAAATATCGGAATAGGATATGTTATCGACTTGCTGACTGGCTTTGTGATAGACTACGAAGTAATGTCAAAGCGGTGTGGAGAATGTGAACAGACTAAATTTGAGCTTGGAGAAGAAAGTGCTGAATTTCGTATTTGGTACAAAGGACAACAAAATGTTTGTAGTACAACACATGTCGGATCATCTAGTGCAATGGAAGTAAATGCAGCTGTGAAATTATGGGAAAGATCTGAGAGTATTAGTTTCCGGGACACAATCTTGCTCTTTGACTCTTGGTGTTTTTACCAGTTATCATTAGCACGTGGAAAAAAATCAGGTATTCAAAAAGATTGGGTAAAAATAACAATCAACGAAGAATATTTGCCCAAAATCTTGCCTATTTATCAGCGATTATCATCAACTGAATTATTAAGTACATGTGTCAGAGGTTTGACACACAATTCTAATGAAGCATTACATTCGATGATATGGGACAAATATTCCAAAGAAAATACAGCTTCTAGGAGTCGTGTTGATTGCCATGTCGAGTGCAATACCTGAATTTATTGTTGGAACATTAAAAGCTCTAAAAACATTTCAGGATGCTAATTGAATTTGTAACAAGTTTGTCATCAGAACATTTAGTGTACTTTACTCATTATAGGAGAACCTATTTCAGAAAGAAAAGGAAATCTGCAAATTTTAAAGTTGCGCAAAAAAAAATAAAACTTGCTAAATTGCGTCGACTTAAAATTCAGAAAAAATTAGGTGCTATGTACAAACCTGGTAGTTTTTAACTTTTTTTAAACTTTTATTTATATCATTATTATTTTTTATAAGTGTATTGTGTTTTAAAACTTTTGTGAAATTATTATGTTAACTTTAAGCTGAATTATCTGTCATCGTAAAAAATGCTATATCGATATTTTGCAAAAACATATTTTGAATAAATAAAAATATTTGCCATAATATTTAATTAAAGTAGTGTTTTCATATATTATATAAGTAGTTAAATAATATATTAAAAATTTAGATCTTTGCAAGTATTATTAGTTTTTGTTTTATGCCTTTAAAAACTTTAAATGCATTTTTCTCAGACTTTTATTTTTGAAGATGTAAGTGTTTTCTAATCCCTAAGGCTTTTTTTCTGTTCAAGATAGAGTCTTGAAATTTTTTATACATACTGAGATATATGTGTTCTATAAAAGTTAGTATGGATTTAGGTCTGGGATCCCTAGTTATTTTTTTAAAAAATGTTAAAGTTAATATTTTAAAAATTTTCCTGTTTTTTCCAGGTTTAGCTAGAAAAATAATTATTAAAAATCAACAAGGGAACAGATTTTCAAATCCATACTAACTTTTGTTTGCAATAATGTATGAAATATAAATCACTCAAAATAATTAAAAAATTTCAAAAATTGTGTATTTTATAAGGGTTTAAAAAAACTTCAAAATTTTTAAATTTTTTTAAATTTTAAAATAAGGACTAGTTAAATTGACTTTTTATTTTCAGAATCAGTTTAATAATATAGTATGAAAACAATACATAAGTTAATTTTAATATTACTGTCTCCAAAAAATTTTTTTGAAAAAGAGTACCGTGTAGCCTTAAATTCGAAAAATGAATCATGGGCTGACCGCGTTGAACGTCATGCAGAAAAAGAAAATACAGATTTACTAGACAAAAGTTCAGAAAATACAAACTTCAGATTCTTCTTGATAAAAAGAGAGACTGATACTTTCTCTACCATATCTCCCTTTTTGATTCAAAAGGGAATACAGGGTATGGTAGGGACTGTTAAATATATTAAAAAACTACGTTCTGGGGACCTATTGATCGAGGTCTCAAACTCAAAGCAAGCTCAACTTGTAATGAGTATGAAGACATTGGGACCTTATCCTGTAACGACTTCACCATATAAAAATCTTAATTACTCTCGTGGCGTAGTATCCTCAAGGGATTTGGAAAACGTGTCGGAGGAAGAGATTTTGGAGAATTTGCAGGACCAGCTGGTTTGTGGTGTACGGAGGATTACGATTAGGAGAGATGGTAAGGTGCTTAACACCCAGCACCTCATCTTGACCTTTTCGACTCCTACCCTACCGCAGACAGTACAGGCCGCATATCTCCGACTCTCCGTCCGACCATATATTCCAAACCCACTGAGATGTTTCAATTGACAACGATATGGCCATTCCAAGAACGCTTGTAGGGGACAGCTGACGTGCGCTCGCTGTACAGCAACAGGACACGATAGTGCTTCCTGTAACGCTGCAGAAAAGTGCGTCAACTGTCAGGGCAACGACCCTGCATACTCTCGTTCTTGCCCTAAATGGGCAGAAGAAAAAGAAATTTCTACGGTGAAGACGCTACAGAATTTGTTGTATCCCGAGGCTCGCCGCGTAGTAGCTTCCCGTAGACCAGTACAGGGGAAAAGCTACGCTAAGGCAACCCAGAACACTAAAGTAGTTTCTAAATCCACCCAATTTCCGGAACCTGTTCTTACCACTAAGAAAACGCAACCTAAAAATAAGACTCCATTACCTAACACAAAGGCTCTGCAATCGAAGAAGAAATTAATTATTCAAAAAACCACTTCCTCTGCTAAAGCTAATCAAACTAGGCCATTGGCCAGGTCTAAAGCTTTACAGAGACAAAAATTAAAACTATCCGCGAAGAACAGCGTTCCTCGCAAAAAAAACTAGGGTCATTGACGGGGATGCAGTGGTATTACACCCATCGCCCTAAGATTATGACTTCCACTTCCAGTGCACCCATTTAATGGCTTTTGTTTCCTGGAACTACCGTGGTTTACGACCCAGACTAGAGGATCTCAAATCCATAATATCTACGCACCAAGCTGTCTGTGTTGCTCTTCAGGAAACTTTTCTGAAGAGTAATATGACTACCCGTGTGCGTGGATATCATTGTGTACGACGGGATGTTGATGCAGCATCACCTTCTTCTGGAGGTGTATGCATCCTGGCATCCCAGAACTGTCCTCATAACGTCGTTACACTGACCACATCGTTGCAGGCTGTGGCTGTGCGAATTCACACTCGCACTTTAATCACAGTCTGCTGCATTTACCTGCCACCAAACGATGTTGTGTCACAAATGGATTTAGACCAACTAGTCGAACAGTTACCAGCTCCCTTCCTTCAGCTAGGTGACTTTAATGGACACAGCCCTCAGTGGGGGTATGATGGTACAAATTCTCGCGGTCGGCAGATCGAGCGATTGATCTCTGATCACAGTCTCTGTCTGCTTAACACCGACGAGAAAACGTATTTCCATGCTCCCAATAGGACATTTCATTCCCTTGATCTAGCCATTTGTTCACCGACACTGCTACCGTCGTTGAATTTAGAGGTTCTAAATGATCTCTATAATAGTGATCATTTCCCTCTCCTGATCTCCCAGGTTCATGGTAGTGGGGGGCGATTACGTCCCCCCACTTACCGCTTCAACCGGGCTGATTGGGATTTATTCACACGGTTAGCGGTTATTACCGGTACAATGGTTCAAGATCGAGATATTAATGACTCTGTCCGCAATGTCACTGCCTCTATCGTGAACGCTGCTGATGCAGCGATACCGAAGAGTGGAACATCACAGAGGAAGATGAGTAAACCATGGTGGAATAAGGAATGTCAATCCTCCTACCGGGAACAAAAGAAATTGTGGGGTATCTTCAGACGATATCCCACAACTGAAAATCTCATAGCCTTTAAAAGGGCAAGGGCGATTGCTCGCAGAGTAAGGCGACATAGTCAGAGAGAATCATGGATCAGATATGTCTCTTCCATTACATCGTTTTCCACAAGTCAACAATTATGGAGAAAGGTAAAAGCTACAAACTCTGTGTATCGGGAATTTTCCATCCCTATACAGAAAACTGTAAATGCTGTGCATTCTTCACCTATAGAAGTGGCGAATGTCATTGGCCACTCTTTTGCTACAGTGTAAAGCTCCGATTCTTACAGCGCTACATTTTTAGCGACTAAGAATCGTACTGAGCAGACACCTATGAACTTCAGGTGTTGGTAACCGCTCCCTTATAACTGTGATTTTGACATGTGGGAATTGAGAAAGGCTCTGTCCTTGGCTAAAAATACCAGTACAGGCTCTGATGGTATAACATACGATATGCTTCACCACTTGAGCGAGGATTCACTTGTCAGTCTCCTTTACCTATTCAACCGAATATGGAGGGAGCATGTGTTTCCTAACCAGTGGCAGGAAGAAATCGTTATTCCCATTCTGAAGCCTGGTAAGGATCCAAAGAACCCTCTCCACTATAGGCCTATCGCTCTGACGAGTTGCTCTGTAAGACGCTAGAACGTATGGTCAATGCCCGTCTCGTTTATCAAATGGAAAAGGATCAATGCATTCCTCCGTTTCAGAGTGGCTTCCGTAAAGGAAGATCCACTGTAGATAACATGCTTCTACTCGAAAGTCAGATTCGTTCTGCTTTCGTACGGAGGAATCATTTGGTTTCTATTTTCTTTGATATCGAAAAGGCATATGACCGTACGTGGCGCTATGGGATTCTGCGCACTCTATACGATTATAGTCTGAGAGGCAATTTGCCTCTTTTTATAAAAATGTTTTTATCGTTTAGATCATTTAAAGTACGGGTTGGTAATGTTTTATCTTCATCTTTTATTCAATTTGAAGGAGTTCCTCAGGGGAGCATTTTGATCCCCACTCATTTTATTTGTCACCTGTCAACTATACTTTCCCATCTACAACCATCTGTTCATGGTTCATTATACGTGGACGATCTGCAGATTTCCTGCGAAGGATCGTCAATGCGTATCATTGAGCGACGACTTCAGACCGCAGTCAATAACCTGGTTACATGGTGTGATGCGAATGGGCATATTATTTCTCCCAGTAAGAGTAGTTGCGTGGATTTTTGTAGGAAACGGGGCCTCCATCCCGATCCTGACATTCGCATCCGTAATACGTCTATTCCGGTTGTCCCTGACGTCCGCTTCCTCGGAGTAATTTTCGACCGCTAACTCACTTTCCTTCCGCACATTTTACATCTGAGGAAGAAGTGTGAGAAATCCCTCAACATCTTGAAGGTGTTGTCCAACACCTCTTGGGGAGCGGATCGAACTTCATTACTCCGAGTGTATCTGTCGGTGATTCTGTCTCGGATCGACTACGGATGCATCGTCTACGGATCTGCCTGCAAAACTACCTTGCGGAAGCTTGACCCAGTCCACCATAATGCTCTGAGAATCTGCTGTGGTGCGTTTCGAACTTCACCTGTGCAGAGTTTCTATGTCCTCTGTAAACAGCTGCCTTTGGCTTCGCGGCGCCTGAAACTGTCGCTCTATTATCATTTCAAAATGTCATCTCTGCCATCTCACCCATTACAGACCATTAGTATCAGCCCGTCTTTAATGAGATTGTACAGTGCTCGTCCTTCTTTCATCCGTTCTTTTTCTGAAAGGGTGAAAGACATCATCGAGGAACTCAGCCTACATGACTTGGGTATTCAACAAAGAAATTTTATTAAATTTCCACCTTGGAATGTGCCAAGGTTTACTTTCCATAACCATTTTGCTTTATTCAGCAAATCCAACACATGTCCCATTGTTCTCCAGAGAATCTTTGCCTTCCATCGCTGTCAGTATGAGGATTATATTCCTATATACACGGATGGATCGAAAGGAACTGGATACGTCGGCTGTGGTTTCGTTTCATACGACATCAGGCACAGTTACCGGCTCGACGCTTAATGCAGTGTCTACACTGCCGAAGCAGTCGCCATCTACTGTGCCCTGAAATTAGTCGAGACATCCAGTTCTCGAAAGTTCGTTGTATATACTGACAGCAGGAGCGTCCTGGAAACATTGGTTAATCTAAACGATCGCTGTCATCCTATTGTGATGGAGATTGCAGACATGGTTTGTTGTCTTTATAACAAAGGTTATATTATTATATTTTGTTGGGTACCTAGTCATGTAGGTATTTTAGGAAATGAACAAGCGGACTCGGCTGCACGTTCGGCAACGAATCCTCTGCAGCTCGCAGTCCCTTTTGAGGACATTCGACGTCATATTTTAATGCTCATTCATCAGACATGGCAGGAATCGTGGAATCTTCAAATTAACAACAAATTACACTCGGTGAAGCCGATCATCGGAGAATGGCCTGTTTTTCCAATGCGAAGAGCCGATGTCAGACTGACTTGCCTTCGCTTTGGACATACTCGTTTTACTCACAAACATCTTTTGTTTGGAGAAGATGCTCCCGAGTGTCCTTCCTGTCATGTCCCTTACTCTATTCATCACATTTTAATTGACTGTCCGGTGTTTGATCAACATCGCCGGACTTTTTTTCATTCATCTGTTTTAAAACTGTCTGACTTGGTGGGGGAAACCCCCCACCATAATTTATTTGCTTTTTTACGACATATTGGCCTTTTACACCACATTTTATTTTTAACTTTTTATCTTTTGTGTGTTACTTGTGTTGGTCTTGTTCTTTTAGTGCCATTAAATTTTAATCGATTTTAACAAGTGTTTGGCGCAGCATAGCCTACTTTGGCTCTTGCGCCATTAAAATCGACAGTCACTCACTCTCTCGCGTCTGGCGGTTTTCGTTCCATCGCGGGTTCGATCCTTGGCTATCAAAGACCCGTCATTTAGCCGCGGCTGATGCACGTTAAATATGTCGGGGCCCAAAGTCCACTAATTTCGCATGGTGTGGATGTTATTAGAGGGGGATACCGCTCAGGTGTCATCCGCATCACTTGAGCGTGGTTCAAAATTACGTGGTCCGTGGCCAATAGCCTCCGTGTTGCTTCTAGTGAGAAGTTAAGGAAAAAAAACTGACCTGTCCTAATTGTACCACCGCCTATCTACAGTACACAAGGGTTAGTGAGCAACAAATGGCAGTACTGAAATTTTCAATAGGACTGATATGTGATGGCTCGCTTTCTTTCAGTGAAAAATAAAATTAATCGTAAATATGTTTTCTAGTTCCGGTGTTGCAAAAATCAAAATTATTCTCCTAAGGAAAAAAATTCAAAACATGAATAGAAATTTATCAACGCGATGCACGCCCACCAAAAAATGCACTTTGCTAAAAAGGGTTTTTTGAAAATAAAAACTATTGCACGATAAAATGAAATCGTAAAACAGCTGTTTAAAGGCATCTAAGACAAAACTGGCTGGAGACAGCAGATTAAGATTTTTGATAGACATGAGATTTGTGAACGATCATGGACGTAAAGTGTTATTGTGATATAAAAATAGATGACAAGCTACGGACAAAAGAGGGGTGAGAATAGGAACTTATTGCCTCTAGCTGTTAGAGATTATCAATGGGTCTAAATCAACTGATATACGAATCATTGATAATAAGTTTTACAATAGGTACAATACAGCAAACACATACACGCTTTCTAAGAATTAGAACAGAGTCCTCGGCATTGGACGCAAAATCCATGTAAATAATTCAGAGTAGGGTGGGCTGGCCTTCTTTTTGTTTGTTTGACACGTCTGTTCATTATATTTGGGAGGGTATATTCTGAACAGGCTCAATTAGCGTAGTCGGCTAGTTTATGAACTCTTACACAGACCATACAACGAACAGAATTTTAGGTTTATCAAGAGTTCATTTAATACATGTTTTCGTTTGATATTTCAGAAAAAAATTAACATTTTATTTTAATTAACTTTATAATCTAGTTTTAAATATTTTTTTGAATGTATATAATCTAAAATATATCCTTAGGAGATTACATATATGGACACTTTTGATTGCGAAATAACTTGCTTTGTTTGAAGAGCTCCATTCTGATGGAACGGAGTTATCTTCAGAAATAAGTTGAGAAGAAAATTTCACTTCAGTCTGTGAAGTAAGAAATATGCCTTATTTTTAAATAAATTTGCATATGTATTTCAAATAAAATTGTCTTATTAAGTTTATAATATTATTTTTGCATTTAACTGTGAAAAGTAAGCATCAAAGAGATTTACTTACGTTAATTGACAAATTTTCGTTTAAATTTTTCAGTTTTAAAAATAAAAATACAACATTATGAAGTTCTAATTTTTTCAAAAATGTTTTGTGATCCAAATATTTGCCAAATTAACTAAAATAAAATATTTTTTTGTGAAAGTACTTATTATTTCTTCGAAGGAATAGGAAACAGTGAGTGTACAAATAATATGTCCTTGAGGGGTGGATGTATATCATTTATACCGGGTCTTAACAATCGGGAAATAAATAAAACTTAATTTTACCTCTTGATATTGCGTCTTTTTAACCTTATTAATGTTTATTGGATAAATTTTTGTAAAAGTTCAATGTTTTTTAATATACAGTCCTCAAAGGATTACCTTAACGCAGTGGTTCCGGAAGTGGGTTTCTTTGAACACTGTGATTCAACAAAAAAGTTTAAGGGTTCAACAAAAGAAATTGTATTTGATTAAAAAAATATAAATAGTGTTTGCAACCACTTATATGTGCGAAGTTAGGCTCTCAAAATATATTGCAACAAAAACCAAATATCGTAACAAACTTGATGCTGCACCAGAAATGCGAAATCAGTTACAAAAACCTAACGCCTAATTTTAGAGAATCATGGAATCAATTAAGCAGGTGCGACCTTCCCATTAAAAATTTTCAATTTATTTTAGTTTATATTTTGTGTTTTTATTAATTAATTCTACGATGAATTGATTTTTTTTTTTTTGAGTTTTGCTTAATTCAATAAAATCTGAAATACCAAAATACTTGTTTCATTTAATATCTGAAACATAAATAAAGAAATTAAAACATCTATACGAATTTCAGTGTTGCGATTATATTCTTTCAACATTAATTTATTATTATCTAAGTTACTTATACACTAAAAAATCTTTATAATTCTAAAAATTCTACAACTACAAAATAATTAGATGTACACCTAATTCACATACCACGAGATCTAGAAAATAAATTATAAAAAATAAGTTGGAACTGGAGAATTTAATTTTCCAAGAAAAAGAGATTCACAACCGATACAAACATTCAAACCCAATAAGAGTTTAATAAATGTGTTATAATTATCGACATTCTCTTGGCCCAAACTTCCAAAGAGTGAGTACCGAAAAAAATACTTTGTTTCTCTCCACTCATTTGGATTTTTATATAATCTCTTTGTAACGAAAGTCACTGTCTGCACTTTACGATCAGAGGACTTAAAGGTTCTCTTTTCGTAAAAGAATCTGAGTTTCCTTTTTGCTTTTTTTTGAGTTTGCAAGCACCAATGGCTCATTTATTTTTCATTTTTCTTTTTTCTCTCATTCGAAGTAGAAGTTGAAATTGCAAAATATTACTCCATGGCATGTTTATCTCACAATGTATGAAACAGATAGGAAAGAGAGGTATTGTTATATGTTCTAAATAAAAAATTATGACATCATCTAAAGAAATAAAGAGGAATCCAAATATGATACAAAAGAAGAAATGGTAAAACAGTGAGTTAATATTTTCTTATTGTATGAAAGGTTATTAGGCGCAATTATTGATTTAATATCTGAATCAAGCACATAACATTCAAGTTTATTTATCCACTAGAATGAATATTAAGCTCAATACTCAGTAACAGATACATTTTTTGTACTACAGTAAATCTTTTACACATACATTCTATAACAAAAAAAAAAAAAGAAGACGCATCAAGAAGGAATTGCCCGATTTTATTGAAATGTCGTATGAAAATACAATAGGACCAAACATGCAAATAATTAAAATTTGGTGTGTACTGACTGAAGAAGGCGAGATACAGCGCGTACGAACTGCGCCATCAGCAGGTGTATATAAGAAGCGATTCACAATCGGATGGTCAAAATTTCTGTTGCATTGCGATTTTGAATACTTTTTAATCATTAAAAAATGGCTCTTCTCATGATTCGAACATCATTAAGGGGTCTCAGGACCCTTAAACCTCAAAATTTTTGATTTTTTGAAAAAAATATATGTTAGAGCCTCATTTGTTCTGAACATTTTGGTACCAAAAATATAACGATACTTCGAAAACTTCCAGAGTTATCGAGAAAAAACTAAGCCATCCTTGTGAAAAGTAAACCAAAACAAGCCCCTGCCACGCCCACTTTTGACAGCTGTCAGAATTTTCTAAGCATTATTCTCTCTTGCTGAATAGTTTTAGAAGAAGAGTCATATTTAATATCAAAATAAATTTGTGAATAAGTAGGAGTGTAGCAACTCAACTTTTAACTTTGCTTTTTCTGAGTTTGTTTATTTACTTTCGCTAACTTTCGCAGTCAAATTTATTCGTTATTAGATCTCTCTCAGTGAGTGTTTTGATATGGATAATCTTGTGAAAAAACGATCGTCTGGACAGAGACCAAAAAAAAAAAGATTTCAAGGTAATAAATACATGAAAAAATCGAAGTCTGAATTTGGCAGAATTGTGTTTGAAGATATAGCGCCAAACAAAAGTACATCTGCTAAAAAGTTACCTTGTGCACATAGTGTTTCGCAATCTTTAGTAAAAGATGTTTGTCACAGATTCCTGGGATATAGATTAATAGATATTAATTTAATGTTCTCAGAATTAGAAAAATATATGCATTGCTCTGTGTGCCAAGGGGAAATAAAATTGAGTGAAAAATCCACTATAGGTTTGTCATCAACATTCCTAATAAGTTGCAAAAAATGTGGAGTTCAGCAGAAATTCAATTCCTGTGATATGATTGGTGACAAAAAAAATGTACCTGAAATTAACAGACGGTCTGTATTAGCGATGAGATATATAGGCCAAGGATTATCCTCCCTCGAGACATTTTGCTCCATTATGTGTTTGCCAAAGCCAGTGTCTCAGAAGGCATATGACATAATAAATAAAAAGATAGCAGATGCGAGTGAGGCTCTTGTAAATGTATCAATGATAAAAGCTGCGAAAGAAGAAAAAATTATTGATGGCACTGCGAATTCTATTGCAGTTAGTGGTGATGGGACATGGAAGACACGAGGTCATACATCTCTTATCGGGGTGTGCACTCTGATTGGAGCTGATTGTGGGAAAGTCCTCGATATTGAAATCATGTCTTCGTATTGCAAAGGGTGCAACTCATACAAGGGGCCAAAGTTCGGGCCCAAATATAGTTCTTATTTGGCTAAACACCAGCATTTTTGTAAAAAAAACCACTACGGATCCGCTGGACAAATGGAAGTCAGTGGAATGCAAAGAATTTTTCTCAGATCTGAACGCAAACATGGCTTAATATATCAACAATACATCGGAGATGGGGATTCAAAAACATTTTTATCTATTGTTGAAGCCATACGGTGACAGTATCACAATTGATAAAATTGAGTGCGTTGGACACGTTCAAAAGCGAATGGGCAGCCACTTGAGAAAATTGAAAGCCTCAATGGGGAAAAAGAAGCTGTCTGATGGGAAAACAATTGGTGGAAAGGGTCGCCTAACGGATGCTGTCATAAATAAATTGACAATCTACTATGGTAATGCAATCCGTGCCAATGCTCAAAATGTCAGCGAGATGAGACAAGCTATCTGGGCTGTATGTGCTCATACAGCTAGTACAGATGATGAGCCGAAGCATTGGTTCTGCCCTAAAGGCATCGATAGTTGGTGTAAATATAATGTTTCGGAGTTTAACAACAAAGCTCAGGAATATAAACATACGAACACCTTACCAAAAGCAGTTTCAGAATCAATTAAACCTGTTTTTAAGGATTTATCGCATTTGAAGCTGCTGCGAAGATGTTTAGGTGGTAAAACCCAAAATGCAAATGAGTCACTGAACTCGCTGATTTGGAAATATAGCCCAAAATTAATTGGGTCAGGCCTAACAGTTGCTAAAATAGCCACTTTTATATCTATATGTGAATACAATGATGGACGTAAAAGTCAAGCTGATTTGATGCTTGCTTTAGGCTTGAAAATTCACAGGAAATACATTTATAAATGTGTAAATGTCGACAAAGTGCGCGTTTCAACTGCCAAGAAGCGAGCAACCGAAGCTTCCTTTGAAGCTCGTAAGATTAAAAAAATTAAAAAAGCTAAAGAAATGGAACACCATAAGATTACTGAGGGAAGTACTTATGATCCTGGGGCATTTTAGTGTATGTTATTTTATGTGAATTCTTTTTTTGTTATTTTTCAACTTTAACTTCATTTTTCTCAAAACAAAAATTTTTAAGTAGCGCGCAGGATTTCTCAGAAACTATTTAAGATATCAGAGTGAAATTTTATATACATGTTCAAAAAAGGTTTCTTTATGACTTATAGATCAATTTTTAAACAAATTATTAACAGAAAATCTTTTATATGAATTTTAATTGGATTTTTTCTTAAAATTTCATAATTTTTTTAATAATTGTATTAAAAATTTTTTTTTCTCTAAGTTTCTCTAAAAGTGTATATAACTTTAAAATTGAACTTTTTTTTACTAAATAATATAACTTTTGTAAATTTTAATCAATAATATTCTTCAGAATCCTGCGCGCAGCAAAATATAGATTTCCTTAATTTTGAAAAAATGTCTAATTTATTTTTCATTATAACTTTTTAAATATTTCTTCAAATCTCATGAAAATATGAGACAAAATGTAAATAAATATGAATATCATGTGGTAAAAGTTTCATTTGTCTGCTTTTTTTCATTGGTAAATTATATTGTTTTGAAAAATGATATTTTTTTCGATACACGGACAAGCGTTAAGAGTCCTGAGACCCCTTAAGAAAAACTGTCAGAATTTCAAAGAGGTCGTATCATTGAAATGAAAGAGGCAGGTTGTGCAAATCGGACAATCGCACATAAAAAGTGTGGAAGCGATGCTGCGATTAAAGAATGGGTGGACAGTGGCAGATTTCATCGTCCTGATGGTAGAGGTCAGCTGTCACATTGGCTGATTCTAAGTTATGAACCATCAGACGTGCGACCCGCACACGAGGGATCACCATGACCTTTCACAGACAGCTGATAGAGCGAAATCTACGATCCAACAGTCCTCTTTAGTCAGTTTCCAAGAAAATATTGTTCCCATCAGTAAGGAAAAATATACATCCATTATCTCTCTAATCTAATTATATGTAAGTGAGACCAAATATAATTTTAATTTGGTCGCTTGGTATTTCGGAAACATGCGTTGCTTAATTATTGCAGTAGAGAATGCTAGAATATAATTTTTAATAATCAAATTCATATATATATATATATATATATATATATATATATATATATATATATAATTATTCTCAAAGAGAATATAGAGGTATTGTATTTATATTCAAAAGCATTTTGAAATATAAATAGTACTAGTGATTTTATTAAATTAAAACGTTTTTCTGAATTTCACTTGGTGTGTGTGTGTGTGTATGTGTGAGTGTGTATGTGTGTCATCAAATTTTCGATCGTTAATTTAACCAACTTCCCATCAAGCTAAAGCTTTGAAATTTTGGGAATCGTTCGTAGTCGCCTAACAATGCAATATTTAGACGTTTGCGACAAGTTTTAACTCATATTTTTTTAAATAATGCAGTTTAGCCCAATCACTTGGCGCAATTTGAATAATTGCCAAACTTGGCGATTTTTTTTTTGGCTGAATGTTAAATCCGCTTCGCGGACCAATTTAGCAACATTTGGCAAAATACCGCCAAATAATTCCTATCTCCAAGAGTGGTTTGACTAAACTGTATTCCAACCATTTAATTTACCGGATTAATTAATTTTAGTTAGTTTTAACGTTGTTATGTATTTCACTTGGTGTGTGTCTGTATGTATGTGTATCAGTGTTTCATCAAATTGTCTATTGTTAATTTAACCAACTTCCCATCAAGCTAGAGCTCTGAAATTTTGGGAACCGTTCTTATTTGCCTAACAATGCAATATTTAGATATTTGCGACCAGTTTTAACTAATATTTTAATAATTTTTTTAATAAACTTTGCCAATATATAAAAACGTTGTTTTTAAAAACGTTGGTTTTTATTTCGAATTATTTAAAGATATATTATAGGAATAATTTATCAATTACTTTACATACATTTGAATCAATAAAATATAGCAGGAAATGAGAAATAAAAGCATTAACTAAAATTTACATTAAACGTATAAAAAAAAATTTCAATGTTTAATAAAATTACTCTATAAAATGTGAACAAAAAAAATTGGAAAAATGTTCAAACTCAGAAAGGTAAATTCATTCAATCAATGCGAGGGAACCATTCAAAGCGGATTTAAAAATATATAACACATTTTTCCATGCACCTTTATAAAATATGCATTTTAACCTTTTGCTCCAAATAAATAAAAATTGCATATTGTACAATTTTGCAAAGAAAAGATTTTAGACACCGAATAAAATTACTTTTCCACTTAATAATCTGTAAATTGTTCAATTAAATATTAAAATTAAAACAGACGACAAGATATTGAAGTGGACAACACATACTTTCCAAATACTAATTTTAAACCTAAAGGAGTAATTATATAAGTAAGTATATACAAATCTTTAAGTGACTTCGATTAGTAGGTTACAAATGAACTCCACGACAATTTAGTTTTTTAAAATATCATCCGTGTGTCTTTTACGTTAGTATTGTGCATGATATTATGAGTTAAGAAGAGTAAGGATATCCGGAATGATGAAAGTAATGATATCCGCATAGGCTGAGAAAAGAAAGTGGAAAATAGCAGATCATCGACGCTTATCTTTCGAATGAATAAGGCAACTTCTGCTTCGTTCATACAATAGCTTCTCGTATATAATTTATAATACGACACGTGCGCTTAGGGATCGCACGATCTTTCATGTCATTAAGGTTTAATTCGATTTAGCGCCTCATGATATAGAAGAATACAGAAAGTAGTTTAAAAAGAGCCACCACATACTCCACCGGATATTGAAACATATCGGACTTGAAAACATGCAATTGGTTTTGTAAGTAGTTCCAGAGCTTAAACGAATTTCGATAAAAGTCACCAAGTTCACTTTTGAATGAATAACTTGAGACTACTGACAAAAAAATTAGAAAAAAGAAAAAATGCAGGAATCAATTTTTCTGATGGATATAGTTTTGGAATTATATTTTTGATCGAAAGTGATGTCTACTTTTTGAGAACTATGTATGTGCGAAAGTATGATTGGTATAATTTCTCATTTACACTGTAGGGACGGACAAATCATGGAGCATGCTCCAAATATGGTCTATTTTATGATTACAAATCACTCTTCAGACCGTTGTTAGTGAGCTCATAAAAACAAAATGTCACAACTAACTGATTCAAATTTAAAGAATCATTTTCTGTGTGTGTGCTCCCAATAATAAATATAATACAAAATCTTAGAGCTAGCGAAATCCAATCAGGCTTAAAATTTTCATTAATTTTAAGCAACTATTTATGTGCTTAAATAAATATTGTTGTACATAAAGTAATTAAATCCTTTAATACAATCACTTATCTCTACAAACACTTAATACTATTAAAACTTTATTGGACACACACCGCAACCAGTGTTCCTTCTAGGAAAGAAATCACTGTTTCATGCTCATCTCTCTCTCAGTGCTATCCACTGTGATATAGCGTTAACTCAGCCAAGCGAGACTCTCTTGCAGTTGTAGCACCATCATGAATTTATCGCCCTTTATAACAGGATATCATTTCTGAACCAAGTGGATTTATGCTTCTTTAAACTGGCGGTTGCTGTAGCCTATAAGATATAGTGGCGGAATCGCGACCGAATATTTTCTACGGGTCGTAGTTTCGAGATATGAAGTCAATAAAGGCCCACCACGTAGACACAGTTCATGCACAAAAAATGTATTGTAGATCAAATTCCTCCATTCGGTGTGGTATTGAAATTAGGAGAGGGGGTGCCAGCTGATGTGTCGTCCTCTTCGTTTGAGAGACGCTCCAAATTATGAAGTAAAACAGCAGCGCTCTTTTGTTATTTGTAATTGGACATTAGTAAAAATGATTCGACAAAACAATCTTTAAGGCAGTGGCAATTAAAATATTTTTCAGCGATACATAGTTATTTCATTTCCTTTCTTTTACGAAGCAAATTGTATAAAATTTTCATCTCTATTTACCAATCCCTCATTATGAATTAAATTAATCGAGTTATGTGGTGCATCTGAAATCGTCAGTCAATAATTTGTCCAATGGTAAGCAAAACATTGTCAAACACTTTTCTTATAATGACCACTCGATAACTATCACCAGAATTGTTACGAAAATTCTTTTCGAGAAAACAAGTTTAGTTTTTATTAACGTCGCACTAGAAGCAACACGAGGGCTATTGGCGACGGACCTCGTAATTTTGAACCACGGTCAAGTGACGAGGACGACACCTGAGCTGGCACCCCCCTCTCTTAACATCCACACCACGCCTTCGGGAGGACTTTGGGCCCAGGACAGATTTAACGTGCATCAGCCCCGGCTACACGGCGGGTCTTTGGTGGCCAAGGATCGAACCCGCGACTGAACGAAAACCGCCAGCCGCTATCCACGACCTTGACCACTAGGCTACCGCGGCCCCTTTCGAGAAAACAAAGACAGCTTAAGCTCACTGTGAAACTGTAATGTATAAAAATTATTTTCCTCAGCTTAATAACCTACCAGAGACATTAAAAAATTAAATGACCACGTGGAAAAACTTAACTTTTTCTTCAACAGGCTGCTCTAACTTTGAGTGATAGGTCAGCAAATAAGATATTTGAATATACGTTCGTACAAAATTAAGTTGGCAGTCAAAAAGGGCAAACTATTACATATTCGAGAAGGAATGGTCTTCCTAAACGATACAGAAGAATATAAATGTTATTAAAGCTTACCAAAAGGAATATTGAAGTTTAATAAATAAATAATCGCAACATTTTGTTGCTTTGACACATTTTAGGGGGATATGTAAAAATGAAAAGAAAGAAAATGGCAGAGTGCAGACTATAGGCCAAGTAAATTGCTTTAGAACGAAAGAACGGCAAAATGAAATTTATGTTAAAATAAAAATATATAAATATGTGTGTGACGATTTTAAATGAAGTATTAAATTATAATCAAAATGATAATAATTATAATTTTAATAGAAATGTTTATTATGGTGGCTTACATGATAGTCTAGCTTTCATGCTCAAGTGCTGTTCGTCAGCGGTAAATTCGTCGAGTTGTGAGTTCGACACGGCTGTGTAGCTGTGCTGTGGTCGCTACTACACGCAAAGTAGCGTTCTCATTGTCATTCATTCATTTCGAGCAATTAAGTTGACACTTGACCTTGTGTTGGAGAGAAAATTTAGAGTTTAGAGCGTCCACATCTCTTGACTGATGTTCAGGAATAAAAGGTCTTTCGCAGATAGCCACCGTGTTGGTACTCACAATTATATTAATAGAATATTTACAATCACTGATCTTACAAATTTTATTAACAAATTGATACAAATACGAAGTTATAATGAGTCTGTGACAGATCATTAGATACATATTTTATTCTAGCATTGAACGTTAATTTGGAAATATTTAATTTTTAAAAAATAAATATAATATGGCTTCGGCTGTTATATCAAAACACTTGTGCCCGCCGTAGCTTAGTGGTAATGGTTTCAGACTCGTTTCCGTGCGGTTTTCAGTGAATCGTGGTTCGTACCATGGCCACCAAGGACTCGGAATGTAGTCGGGGTCAATTGGACATTAAGTATGTCGAAAGTTTTCCCGCTGGAGTGATGCGGAAGTTAAGAGAGAGGGGTCCTAGCTCAAATGATGTATTCGTCATTTTACCGAGGTTCAAAATTACGTTGTCCGTCAATCAAACCTTTCGTGTTGCTTCTTGTGCAGCGTTAATGAATCCAAAGCAGATAAATCTTAATACTTAATATAATATACAGATCAATATATGATACAGTTAGCGATTGTGTTCAAAGTGAGATTTTTTTTCTTTGATTTTCGAATGTTTTAACTGCCTTTTTTGACATTTTCTTATTCTACACGAGCCTTGTGTATTTAAAATTCTAGAGCTTCTTTCCTTATCAAAGTAAAATTTTAAAATTTTCTTTCGAATCCTTTGTCTCAATTTTCTATAAACTGCATGCATTCAATAAAGGTTTAGGTTTAATAGTGATTCTTAAAGAAAATCATGAAAATATATTATTTTTTGTAAGGTTTATCGTAGTGCGTGAGATAAAAGAAACGAAAAACTATTAATACAGTCAACACCTGTATCTAAATTTTGCAATACTCTTTAAAGAAATTCATTAAATTTCATTTTGAAGATTTAAATTACTTAAGAGTAAAACAAAATTTTAAAAATATTGAAAGTTTTTGAAAACATTAAGTATTTAAATAACACTATGATCAAAAATTATTATCTCTTTTATCTAATCTCCATACCTTTATTTGTTTACATAAATATAATGATATAAAATTTTAGTTTCCACACGTATTACAATTTTGATCCAAAGGGAACCTTTTATAGTTATTATGAGTTTTCGATGTCAAAAATGCTTATACATCCATGCCTGACAGCATTTGGAAATTTAATACAGTTACCCACACACATTTAGTTTAAAATATCTTTTTTTTTTTTTTTATTAAAAACGAATGGTTTTTTATTAATACGAAATATATGGGAGACTAACCCCGTAATTTTGCATTACGGTAAAGTGACGAGGACAACACCTAGCTGGCACTCCCTCTCCTAATTTCCACATTTCGCCAAAGGGAGGACTTTGTGTCTTGACATATTTAACGTGCATCAGCCCCGAAAAAAAATTCGGGTCGTTAGCAGCCAAGGATCGATCTCGCGACTAAACGAAGACTGCCGAACACGAGTCCGAAACGATGACCACTAGGCTACCACGGCCGTTATCCACACACACACGCACGCACCTTCCCCCCCACACAATATGTTTAAAGGATATAAAAAAATTGTCTTAATTTGAGAGTTTATACAGCGCGGCAGAGAAGTGTGTTTAAGTTCTGAAGCTTCGAAACCTGAAGTGCCTTCAAGCTAAATACACCAATTGAAAGGAGTATTAAAAATAATTTGCAAATAAAATTTGTAATCGCCATATATTAATTAAATATGATATAAACACGTATACAATGTGAAGGTAATCCATACAAAACGGAGTACTTCTATTACGTGAAAGTGTTATACCAAAGTCCAATTTTTTCTGTTAAGAAATAACTGTTATCATCTGAAATTTGTTCTATATTAAGTCATTTATTTGTGTAATAAGAAGGAATCATTTTTACAATAAATTAAGTTTCGGGGAATCCAAACATCCGAGAAGTATGTAAATCTAACTCATGTAGTGCCCGTTCAGATAAAGACCTCGTCATTTTACTAAGCACTTTCGAGAGGTTCGAAATTAATTTCATATTTCTACGATTGAATGGTAAATTTCTTCTGGATTTCGAAAGAAACATATTCCTAAGGTATCCGGTGGAATCTTTAAGGGTTTTCCTTTAGAAACGCAAACAATATCCATGTGACATCTAATTTTAATTTTTCTTTACCTTGCATTGTTGAATATGAAATGATATCGAATTACTATAAGTACTCTCCTCACTAATTAACATAACAGTTTTGAAGAAACTTGATTTTTAAGGATTCTTACGAATAATTATTTATACTTCTAACACTTTTAACTGAAATATATCTTTCTACTATCTGACATCGGTGTAGTATTAGTTTGATAAATATGATTCTCTTAGCATGTAGACCAAAATTTTAAAAACGAAGAACTAATTGATGCTTTAAAAAAATTGAAGTATTATTCTACATGAGAAAAGTAATTTTTCAAAAGAAGCAAATAATACAGGATCTGGTCGTGATATTAAAATATATAGAATTAGAATTCATATATATTAAATTTAAATTAAATGCATTTTTCGCTAAGAAAAAATATTTAGTTTAATTACAGCACTTACTAAGAATTTTTTTTATATATAATTGAGTGATTATTAATGATGCACTTGGAAGATAAGCAACGAATATTCAGGAAAGACCTTTACAATGTTAAAAACTGAAGACAGTTGATTAAACTACTCATTATTTATGCAAATCATCTATTTGAATTAACAATCAGGCAATCAGCAGAAACTCTCAACAGGCAATAGAGTACTTGTTGATAGATTACACTTCGTGTGTTCACAGAGATTTTGCAATTCGTCTTTGGAATTTGTTGAAGAAGTGTTGTTTACCATATACAAGAAGAATCAAGAAAGGTTATGCAATACAAAAACAAAATTTAAACTCGAATTGTGTTTATTATTCATGGACATCAACAATTGCGCTCTATGCAAGGTTAAGTTGGAGGGCAACAACGCTATAAGAAATCATCGGTGTTGGATAAAGACGAATGAAAATTCGGTTCAATATGAAAACTTTGATAGAAATATACCGCAGAGTGCTTTCAAAAGAGTGGTTCCGAGCGCGAATGCGTTTAACGGGAGCCAAATCGATACGAAATTTGCTACGAGAATTAATATTTTTCGAACTGACCAGAACGAAAGAATATTTAAAATTTCTGAAGATATACTTAAAAAGCGAAGCGAACGTCCCGCGAAACATATCATTGAAAAACATATCAATGTTAATGATGTATTATGCGAAAATTATTCACATTATTCCAATATCCAAGGAATTTCCGATTCAAACTCTCAGCAAAAGGCCACTATTCAGGAATGCAGTACAAGTAAAGAATTTTTTTCAAGAAAGGAGGAACCTTTACCTTTGCTTACAGTTCCGTTTCCTGATAATAAGAATTCTTATAACTTTCCACCGAATCGCATCTATTCAATTCAAGGCAGATTAAAAGACGTTATTCCAAACAACACTGGCTTGCTTGAAAGCGCCTCTGAGAAGATCCCGAATTTTAATATAATTTCTTCTGGTTTATCAGGCAGGTATTCGAGGAGAAGAAGTACCTCAACAGTTTTACCTACGTTTTCAGAAGATGAACCTTTTAAATGTCAATTATGTTCTGCAACATTTCCCAAGTATGGTTATCTTGATCGGCATAATTTTCTTAAACATGAATTACGATCCTTATTTGAATGCCAAGTGTGTTGCAACAAGTTTACGGTAAAGAGACATCTAGACATCCATATGATATCCCATTATAGAAAGATAAACCGTAGATGCAATTAATTATACTTGTGAAAAGTGTTGTATAAAATTCTCAAGAATATTTCAACTTTATTGGCACCATCTTTGCAGTAATTAATGGTACTGTATATTTGAATTAAAAATGTTTGAATGAATTATTTTAGAGGAAAAAATTTGTTTTCAAGAATATCAAATGCTTTTTTTTTAATGTTATATAAATTCATGATTTTTTAAATATTTTAAAATACAGTTTAAATTTAATATTTACATACCGTTTTTTATGCTTAAGGTATTAAAAATTTCTCTTATTAGCAAAGTGTGCATTTTTTTATAAAAAATATATTTAATGGTCCACAATATAATTAGTTAAAATATTATATTGAGTTTGATATTCGTGTAGTATAGATCCTATAGAATGTTTGATAATAATTCTGATCACCGTTTTTGAATAATTAATCTCAAATATTTTTTGGATTTATTTAATTTCTCCCAAAAATTACTAATTCTATTCGAAATTGCAAAACCTCTTTAATTTTTTTTTTCGATGTGTGAATTCTAAGAAATATATTAATATATAATAGAACGATAAACATAGGCAACCTAATATTTTTTGCACTTTTTACCTTAATATCATTAAGAAATTATATATTAAGTTTGTGGAAAGTGTATGTATAAAAATTACACTTTAAAATTCATATATTTTTGAATTAGTAATGTATAGACAGGCTTCTCGATTAAAATAATTTAAAAATTAAATATGTGTTGTTAAGAAATTAAACTGTTGGGTTTCTTTTCATTCAAGGCTCAATTAAACATTATTGGCGCAGCATAGCATATCTGGCTCTTCAGCCATTATAATACAATATCGTATCAATTCAAGAGCTTGAACCGAAATGCATCATAAAATGTAAGCATCATGAATTGCGAAAGCAAAACGTGGTCTGTTTTTCAAATATTTTAATTACCACACTACAATCTGTAAGATTGTTAATAAGGTGTTACATATGGGGTAATCCTTTGCCCCACGTCTCTAAAGCAGCAAAATCCGATCAAGCTATCTTGTAGTTACAACTGTATAACTCATCTTAAGATACTTTAGTGTTTAATGTCTTCTCTTGTTATTATTATAACCGAGCGCCGATCCTGAATGACAGGAATGTCCCTCTGTAGATAACACATGTCGTAAGAGGCGACTTAATTTGGCTGTATGGCTTTTGCGCCAATAAACTTTACATTCCCTTACTCACTTCTTATTAAGTTACTTTCGTTATGTTTCAATTGATTTATAGTTTCAGTCTCCAATCCTTTAACAACGTAATACTTCCTGCAGTTAAAAGGCGTGTAATCCATAGGGCTTTCATATTCTCACTATAAATTGACATGGAAATTATTTATTAGTTTCTCTAAGGAATCTATTTTCAAATTGACACTCAAAGAGTTAGCTTTGCCTTGAGTAGTCTTTTTCAATATTACGAGACTTATTTGAATAAGAATTTTAGGCCCATAAACATGCATTTCTTTGAATTGCGAAGAGATTGAAAATTTACATTTTTTAATTTTTTTTAAATTTAATTTAATCACAGAAAATTAATTTAATCACAGAATGTAAGATTTTTATATTTTATTTAGAAATAAATTTGTTATCCTGTGTTACGAAGGATTTATTACTTAATTTATCTTTTCGTGGTAAATTTCTGTTATTGAAAAGATGTTTAAAAAATAAGTTTTCATTTATTGAAGGAGAGAAGAGAGAATCTGAATTAAATTAATATTTAAATCCTCCGAAATCAACTAAGAGTTATTTTAATTTTTATTTTATCATTTAAAAAATGCAACAAAAGGCAAATTACTATTCCGTGAAGCATAATTTATGAAATTTTAATTTAGTTACGGTGATGCACTGAATTAATTTGTTATTCCAACAAGTTATTTATTGATTTACATAATATTGAACTGTAGAAGTCTTTCAAATTTCCTGATTCATGCAAATTGATAGAGAAAATAAAATTATTTGCTTTGATATTTTTAAACTGTGAAAAATTATCGCAGTTTTCCCCCTTTAACTAACGTTTTGGTCTACTTTGTGATGTTGTTTGATTTAAGAACCACGCCTTGAGAATTATGAGTTCGCATGATATTATGGAGGAAAGTGTTACGTGATCATCGGAAAGTTGATGTTTAACTCAGTCTCTGTTTAAAAATATTATTCTCAACTCGGACCCAATTTTTTTTTTATTATTGAGACAAGTTGAAATTTCAGTCATAATCTTGGGTTTTGATCAAAAATTAGTATCCTATCCCCATTCATTATAATAGTTGTCATTCTATAATATGAACAAAACTATTTTGATTTCTATTAACTAACTCTGTCTTGAATGAGCATTCATTAAGTTCCGATGACTCAGATTCTAAGTAGCGATGCAGAAGTTGTCAAAAGTGCGTCTATCCTGGATTTGGACCCGGAATTGGGATGACAACTCTACCAATGGAATTTTTCGACACATTTATGCAAAAATAAGTAACAAGAAGGAATGCTCATGTAACTGCAAAATTATAAGTATATTCAGTTGTATGCTTTGGAGAAAACAAATATATATATTGCCCAAAATATTATATATATATATATGCAGTAATCAAGAGTAGTGATATCATTGTACATGAGTAACGTGTTCAGTTCTCATGAAATACTAATCGAAAACATGTAAACCTATTTAGAATATAATGTCAGGCACGTTTTTCTTTGTTTCAAATTCCTTCTTCTACTTGATATAGCTAACTCAAATGCAATTTTTCGTGGCACTCTTCATTCAATAATTTCCGGTAAAATACAATTAGTATAAAATTTTGTTACCTTTGGAATCGGAGCTTTTCAAAAGTTCTCGTTTCTTTGTACATGCAATTTTCAAGTTTCTTTTTTGCACAAAATATATTTTTTATTTATATCAGACCTGATGAAATTTCTTGCATTGAAATCCAATGAGATCCTAGTCTCTTGATACATTTTAGTTTCCATTCTAATTTGATTCATTTCTCTTCTCAAATGCTACTACATGTATAACTTTTACCACAATTAATGGCCATTTTGATTGCATTTAGAAGAATACTCATTTATCTTCAAACGTATCTTTTTCTGAGTTCCTTTCTCAGAAAGTAAGTCGTGTAGTTGAAATCAATCTAATTCTTCAGAAGTCAATCATTTCATTGTGGGCCACTAGGTTATCGCGAACTCGGTAGCCGAGTGGTTATGGTGGTGGCCTCGAGGACGGAGGTTTTTGATATGTCGTGGATTCGAACCTTGATACCTCTAAAGTTCCACCATGTAGTCTAATATGACGAAGGTTAAATATTTGAAGACTCAAAGGCCTCGTCTGGGTATGGGGAGGAAGTTAGTAATGGGGGGTTGTCAGCTCAGGTGTTGTCCTCGTTGATTGACCAAGGCTTAAATTTACGAGGTTGCACTCCAAGTACTTTCTTGTTGCTTCTAGTACGACGTTAACACAGCCAAAACAAACCTGATCTTAAATGTAATAGACTTGGTAAAGAATTTTCAAAGGTAGCAATCTTAAGCAGAACGTTCGCATACACAAAGAAATATAGAATTTGAATAAATAGAATGGTAGTTTCCATTTTTTAAAACGTTCCCATTTTTTTCCATCAGCATGTCTTGAAACATCAACGAAGTACGATAATAAAATATATCCCTGTTGTATTTGTATATACGAGTGAATATACAAATGTAAAAGATTTCTACAGTTCCCTAGGTGAAAAGATCGTACTGCACAATCTCAAATGCATGTGAGGCTGATATAATGAATTTCTAAAATATGTACGATTTCATTAACACATCCAAAAACTTTCTTTCCATGTGCACATTTATAAAACCATTCCCGTCACAGCATATCTTTTTCGTAATGTGTATTTTATTTTCACGTCTCGTATTTCGGTTTTTGTCATCAAAATTCTTACTTATTTAACAAATAATTAAATATGAAGATATACTTACATTTTATCACATTTTTATAAAAAAAATTATTCGAAATGATAAATCTTGCAATGCATATTGACAAATCCGAAATTTACAATTGTCTTCAAATCGCTAAGAAATAACAATAATGTTCATTACATGATCAAGACTTCAAATCAGATTTTCAGAATTTTCACAGGTACTTCTATAGGATCATTTTATATTTTCCTGAACTAAAATTTTAAGAAAGATATCGTAGAATAATTGAAATAATTTCTTTTTATAAGAAAACCAAAACAAAATCTCTCTGAAACCTATATCGTAAATTTGATCTATTGATTAGTGAAGGAGCGAATGTGTGTATGCATGTTTTGTCTTTATTCTTCTAATATCCCAACAAAAGTACATTGTATAGTTTAAAAAAAAAAAAAAAAAAACACGACGCACCGAGGAGGAGTTGCTGCCCGATTGTAATGAATCTTCGTATGCAAAGACATTTTGATTGAACATGCTAATGATTAAAATTTGGTGTCCAATGAATCAATATCGGGATCGACAGCGCATCGGAACTGCAAACTCAGTAAGTGTATATAAGAAGTGATTCTGAATGTGATGGTCAAATTTTCTGTTGCATTGCGATTTAGGATACTTTTCAACGACTGAAAGAATGCCTCGCCGCAGGATTCGAGCTCATAACGAGCAACTATCGGATTTTGAAACAGGTCTTATCATTGGACTGAAAGAGGGAGGTTGGGCAAATCGGAGAACCATTCATAAAATGGGTCGAAGAGATACGGCGATTAGAAGATGCTGGCAATAATAAGAGGACAATCTTATTTGGAAGCTTAGTTACAGCTGTTTTAATATTACTTGATCATTAATATCTTTCGTCTGAATAGATCAAATAGAACAACATTTTCATTACTGTTAAACACAGCATCTCGAATGTTACGCATAAAAAAGTCTGGAATTATATATATATATATATATATATGTATGTATTTCAAATACATATACATTGAACAGATTATTCTTTAGATTTGAAATGGGGAAACGTTTGCTTATATTACAATAAAGTGAAAATTACAATGACTTTTTAAAGAAAATTTTAGTGTTCAGAATTTGAACTACCATAAGTGTCTACGTGAGGGATATAATATCTAAATAGTGTTTTTTTTTATCTCTTTATAAAGTTATATTCTGTATAATTAAAATTACAAAATGTGAATATATTTATTTTCTTTTGAGTTACTATGTTTTACGTGAATTATTGATTTTTGATTATATTTGTATAAAATACCTCTTTGACAGGAAAAAATGTTCACTAATAAAATTTTTCTTGGTTTTTTTTTAATTTTATTAAATTAGTTCAATTTTAAAGCCCAATAAAATCATAAGTTGTGCATTTTAGGCAATATCCGTTGGCAATAAATGTTACTTCTAAAGCGTCAATTAGTAGAAAACCATTAATCACTCAGTGAATGAATTGCTTAAGAATTCCACTTGCCGAAAATAAACATTTTGATATCGAGAGCATTTTGATTCTTAGTTTCACATTTATGTAGGCAAAATTAATTAAATCGCAGTAAAGATGCTTCGAATTATTTTTCTCTTAAAATTTGTGAACATTATATGATTCAGATTTGTATCATTTTTTTTTTTTTTTGTAATTAATAATGTGTTTTTCTTGAACATCGTGTTGTGTTCTTGATAACTTTTTTTTAAAAAAGAATAATTACTCTTTAAAAGGAAACATTGATTGATTTTGTATAGCTATCATGTTAATAATAAAGCATTCGTTACGTAATTACTGTTTTTAGTGTTAAAAAATAGAAATATAAACCAATATATTATCTCTATTTCAAAATTATAAAAATTAAAAGTTCAATATAAAACTTTTCAGAGAACATTTTTAGCCACCGAAGGTGCGCTTCTTTTACAATTATTGTTAAATTACTCAATTAAAGAGATAAGAATTAAAGTAAACGATAAAATATCTAGAAATGGACAAAGGTAAACTTTTCCAATATTAAAGTTAAAGCAAACGATAAATTATTAAATTAAATGTACTTATCCTAAATGTAATTATAATTAGAGCAAACCATAAATTAGTAATTTCAATATTATATCAGCCACATGTAATTGAAATTAAAGCAAACTATAAGTTAATAAACTGAATATTACATCAGCTACATTTAATTAAAAGTTAAAGCAAACGATAAATTATTAAACTGAATATATTTATCCTAAGTGTAATTAAAATTGAACCAAATGATAAAATATTAAATTGATTATATTTAAGGTAAATATAATTAAAATTAAAGTTAATGATTCTCATTAAATTGAATATATTTCGCTGAATGTAATTAAAAAGTAAGCAAACGATAAAAAATTGAAAAGTGATCTCTTTTATACCAAAAGTTGGCCACCTAAGACAATAGCCCTTTGGTTGGTTAATAATAGTAAATCAATATAAAACCATTTGACCTCAAAACATTTCAAGAAGAAAGCCAAATTAAAAAGACGTTATTTGAAATTCTTGAGTTAAAAAAAAAAAAAAAAAAATGGTTGTCTCACTGCTCTCTTAAATTTCTGAATAATGTTTTTATTTTCAGTCATATCTTGAATCCAGTTTACATATGATTTAAGGTAAGGCATAAATCGATAAGTAAATAAAATACTTAATTCTTATATTTGTTTCATTTCAATCGGATAAAATAATTTGGGGAAATTTATTACATGTTTTTGAAAATTGAGTTCATTAGTGATAAATACAGGTATCAGAAATATATTAAATATGTTTTCTTTCAATCCAATAAGAAATTCATGAGAAATATATTATAACGTACTTTTGAAAATTAAGTTCGTTACTGGTGAAAGCCGACATCAATAATATCTGCAAAAACAAGCAAAAAAATTGAAATATGGTCAGGTAAGGCATTTAAAGGGTATGTAAAACAATATCTTATTGGGTGGATAAAAGGAACTATTAAATTTCTATATTTTTTCCAAAAATGATATGTTTTATCTGGACTGTCAATAACTAATTTATTATTTTTTTAAAAAAAATATTTTTTTAAAAACTAAAACGAACAATAGTTAAAAATAAATAGCTAATATAGCTATCATGAAGATCGAAAAAAGAAAAAAAAATCTTGGGAAAAGAATATAATTCTTAAGAATCAATCTATTTTTAGTACCAGAAAAAGCAAAACATGTTATTTTCAAACATTATGTATGAAAATTAGACATAGGATAAATATGTAAATCATTTCTGAAGGATAACTCTGGTGAAGTAGTATATGTAAAAAGAAACAACTATTTTGTTGTACACACAGAATTCAACAAAGAACGTTTTCCTCAGACGAAAGAAAGAAACAAAAAGTGGAAATTCGAATATGTATTCTTTTATAGTTTATTCGTACATATAGGGATGGAAAACTCAGACCATAGCAAACAAAGGTAGACATTTGCTTTCACGCTTCGAGTGTTTGTCGAAGAAAGCGACAGCTAGATCAGATGGAAATGACCAAAGTTCTTGGAATTCTGTACCTGCCATGGGTCATAGCTGATTTCTTTATATATATATATAAGCGGACTTTTGGTCTCCAATTCGAAATAAAAAGTGGAGTTTTCTTTCATTGCATTGCAGTTTAGATATTTATTTGTAAAAGAAAAATGTTAGCGAAGTTAAATCGCAGTTTATGCATTCTTATTTTAAAATAAGCATAATATTTTTGAAAACAATTCGAATAATTTGTATTAAAAGTTATTTACACATCGTACAATTTATTTGATGGTACATCTTAAATGCACATTCTAAACACAAATTCTAATTCATTTCAACTTTTTTAATGTAATTTTTAGTTACTGAAAATCTATGATGAAAAACTTTAAATTATTTAACTATACACTCAAATTTATAATAAATACTTTTAAGTATGTCATTATACTATTTTTCATTTGAATAACTGCAAATTTCAAATCAATATTTTGATCAACAATCCATTTCCGAATTTTGTAACAATATCAAAACAATAATTAAATCGTTAAGTCGCTTATAAAATAAACAAGAAATACATATCAAAGAAATTTTAAAGTCAATTCCTACTTAGATCAACAAAGAATTTTTTTATTTTAGTTACTTTTTATTAAATAATTACAATTAATATAAATATGCATATACACATGACAGAATCATAATGTTAATTGGCAAAATAATTTTTTTTTCAGCGATCTACACGCTTCGTCACTGATGGTATTTATTCCTAAATTTATATCCTGCTAAATATCTTATATAAGAGAAATTTTTTTCTCCCATACAAAACTAAAATTATTTGAAAATCAAATAAAATTTTTTTATGCTTTAACGAGAATAGATCCGAAGGCATGATTCTACGCCGACGCTCTACTAACTTTGCTATTGCAAGACAAATGACATACTAGAAGCATTGGTTTGTTTCTTATCCAGTGAATTAAATGGTTGGGATGCAGATTAACCCAACCACCTTTGAAAACAGGAATTATTTGGTGGTATTTTGATACATGTGGCTATCCTGGTACGCTTCGAGGACTTAACGTTCTGCCAAAAATGAAATCGCCAAATTTGGCAATTTTTGAAATCGCGCCAAGCGGTTGGGGTAAACTGCATTTTTACGAATCAAATTTAATTTTAGGATGAATATCTGAAACAAACTGTATTAACATCAAGTGGCGTCTACTACAAGTATAAAAAATGTATTTGAACTTGAGTGGATGAATAAAATGTATTTTATCAACGATAGAAAATTTGAAAAAAATATTTAGATATATACAAAGAGAGAGAGAGAGAGAGTGAATTAATAGTAGGAATTTAAGAATAGTCTCAATAATGAATAAAATTTTAATAATGCATAATTTTTGCAATTTTGGCATAAGTTTTAATTTTTTTAACCATTTAAAAACTTTTTAACACACAAATACAAATAAAGAAAATGTCGGTTATCCCTAAGCAAAAAATAAACCATCCAAAGTTTATAGCTAAACTTTTCCCAATTGAAAACCCTAATTATCTCAAAAAATGCATTTTATAAACCAATGTTCCTGGCATAAAATCGTTTTTTCGAAAATATACATTGCCAAATAAAAAGGCACGTCATTTTGCCTATTATATGTTGGAAACCGTGTTTTATGTATCTCCACATGCTTTCGATCGTATTAGTGTGAGCACCCGTATTTGGGTCAACAAAATTTATAGAATGGCTTACTGTAAAGCGATTAAACCCTTCCTCAGTCAACACATTGTGATTATATTCCCTTCCAACAATCAAAAATTATATTAGTCTCTGGCTGTATCCATTCTTTGATTAACCTAATTAATGCGTCTTCAGTGCGATTATATTCCGCAACCAAAAACGCATTTCCCGAATCACGCTCTATACCCCACAAGAAAACACTATCTTCAACATAATGCACCCTATTATATTTCTTTTTATCGAATTTAGACTCGTCGACTTTAACAACATAATTTATCTCACCAATTTTGTTTGATGTCAATTCGTCATGATCTAACATTTGTTCATGAACGAATTGGTGCCAACCCGCTAGAGTCGCTGAAGAAAACCCAAAATCATCTTCATTGTCACACGACGCTGTGCCCTTAATTAACTCTTATGTAAGATAAAAAAAATTCCCTTAAATTTAGTTTGATAACGGAGAACCAAAATACAACCCTAATAGATTTCTCTGCACTATTTTTCTTACACCTCCAGATACTCCCATTCGATGATTATTTGCAGGAAACTAACCCGCATAGAATTATATATTTATCCCAAGAAACCTGATCCCTAAGCAAATCGTATTCTATTAAGAATCCCCTAAAAAGTTCATAATCTCTAGTCAACTCGTTCTTAAAATATCTACTGGTTATACCTACCCTTCCCAAACTTTTTTTTTGCTGATTGGAAAACTATCATCTTAGATTTTCCTTCAAGATTCCCTGATATTAAGAAACCACAGGTTTAGCCATGACCACGTGGAAAAACTTACTTCGTAGTAGCTCGTCTTTATCATAATCAGTATAAAAATGACCAAGTGTTAATGATTTCTGATAATATCAAACACAAATGGTGCTGTAATTGGCATTCGGTGGTTGGTCGAATGCCATCCAGTGAAATGTGGTATGGGTCGCCACATTCTATCACTTATCGCCAAAATCGGTGAAATTTTTGCTGAAACATTTGGGTGAATGATTCTAAAAGCTAGATTTATATTCTTCTAATAAAGTTTCTTAGTTTACCAAATCAGTCGTTCCGATTAACATACTTCTTGTTTATCTTAGTTTCAATTTGTATTACTCTGACTAAGATTCCCTTCTAAGCGATTAATTACAATGATTCAATCCAATTACATATCAGTTCCTCGTTATCATCTACTCCCTTATTTTTCCGTTCAATTCTATTTCGCATATATATTACTACCACTACACTTCTTAACTTCGTTATACTTTTTTAATTTACTTAATCACGTTTCATTTGGATCAGAAAGAAATTGCAATTTTTTGCAATTCAAATTATCAAAAAATCCTCGATGTTTATGAATAGAAAATCATGAATTGTTAAACGTCACAATGTAATAGTTACAAACAGTTGTAGTTTGCTCTTTTAAAGGTGTTTTAGTTGTAAGCGATTCTGTTACTTCAATAGCATACATATTTTACAGATATGGTTAGTTTTTTTCTCCTTGACTTATTCGAAATGGAACATTTAAATGTTTTAGGTGCGTATTCTAGTCATGAAAAATAGCATTATCATCCTGATAATCTATGCAATATTAACGATGTTTATGTAGAGCCTCCTTAAATACATTTGAGGATGTAATGTCCCCGTCTGAAGGACTTAACTTTCCACTGGTATTCAGCAAGAACTTCTAAAGACTTTAGTTCATGTTGGACTAGAGTTCTCGTTTTTCTTTCAGAAACAATGGCAGTCAGGTGGAACTCTTTCTAATCGTGGTAAAAGCTACGTCATGCAAATTATGTTGAAAACAATTTCCTACTTAAAGTGATATTTGCGTGTCATGGTAGTCACCCATATTTAATAAACTTTCTGATGCATTTATGGTATTTAGTGATTTCAACTATAAATGTGAACGAGATTTTGAATTGCGAATTCAAATTCAAAAACATTACAGGTCTATCTTCGAGACGAATCAACTAATATCCTTTAAGTACTCATAATCAGTTAATTAATTATATTAGTAACATTATATATATATATATATATATAAATAAAATTTGCGTCCATTTTTATTTTATCAACCATAGTTTTAATTACCTTCCTTCCAGCCTCCTATAAGATATCGTCAATCAAGAAATCATTAATTGAATCGTGATTACAAATTCGTCCGATTTGAATGTAATGCATCAATTTAAAATTGCTAAGTAATATTCATAAATATCTTGGAAAATCAACAAAGGCATGTAAATTTTAGTTAAAATTATAAAAATGATTTAATAATCATAAAATCAATTTTATAAAAATCGGCAATATAGCTAAATATTCTGAACATTTCTTCCTTGAAAGGATACTCTAACGAAATGTTGTCTTCAATATCGAATTTATACTCCGGAATGGTAGAATTTTTTATTTAAATTCGATTTTCGAAATTAGCGATTTGGTGGTTGAAATTAGATTTCTGAATACCGGAGAAATCAATCACTTCAATCAATATTTATATTTTAAAATGGATTTAATGTAGACCAATTTCTTAAAAAAATTAAAGAACTCCGATTAAACTAGTAAGCAGTGATTTATTTTTGAGAAAAATTTTACTTGTGTTCTAGTGTCTTAATATTCTTTATAGTTCATAATAAGCATTTTTGTACAAAATTATCCTAATGTATGTCTATTATTTAGAAAATCTTTTAAACAAAGTAAAATAATACTAAACAGAAATACAGAATTTTACAAAAATACTCTTTTTTAAACTCTAGGTTATAATTATGTTATTAAAGCATTAATTTGTATCTATTGGATAAGTAATTATATGATGTAATTATGAAATTATATAATTTTTCTCAGGTATGTAATTACTTTGATTAGAAAACCCAAGAAAATATCAACCGAGCATATCCAAAATTTTTATTTTTCAATTAATGCAGAATCTCTTATAAAGACACACAGCATGATCTATCTCTCAATTCGAGCTCTCCCTCTTTTCACAAGATTAATATGTAAGGATCCTAATATTTTTATAATTTAAATAACTAGCTATTCTTAATTAAAGTATTTAAAAATATCATCTTGGTGCGTTTATTTTATTCTGAAAGAGGAATATCATCCATGTGTCGAACCAATCGGTTCCATATATATAAATTCCAATGTATGCAGAACCTGGTCTCAAGACAGGGTTCATGATCTTCCTCTAGAGTGGAACCCTCCTCTTTTTTTCAAAATTAATGATTAAATGTAAGGTTCCTAATATTTTAAAGTATAAATGTGTAGGTATTTTTAATGGAAGTATTTTATATATATATATATCTGTGTATAATTATTTTATTTTGCATGAGAAACATCATCCATGTGTAGATCTATGAGGTCCCGTTCACTTATTTTAAAATGTTTTTCTGTATTTCACTTGGTGTGCGTGTGTGACATCAAATTTTCGATTGTTAATTTAACCAACTTCCCATTAAGCTAGAGATCTGAAACTTTGGGAATTGTTCTTACTTGCCTAACAA
>BMAW01005932.1:0-43297 GCA_019974015.1 Nephila pilipes | reverse complement strand
CTGATAACAAGAACGCCTTATTAGTTTTAAGGCGTGAAAACTAAAAAGAAAGAAATACTATAGAAAAGCAATTTAAAATTTTGAAGATTATTGGAATTATTTGCACTCATTTAAAGGAAATTAAAATAACTCAACTATTGTTGTAGCAAAGACTGTCAAATTCTATATTTAACGGAGTTACAAGAGGGAATTTAATAAAATATATCAGGATTCAGAATTGCCACAATGAAATCATAATTACATGAAACAGAACACGCATAGAGCAGGATAACAAAAAGCACTGTTCTTTTGGGCATTGAAAATTCATATATTTACCAGTATCGAAGTATTTATTGAAAGAGTTTCAGAATATAGTACAGTTTCAATAGCCCTAATTAATATATAAAAAATATTTGCTTTTTGAGTTGTTAACAGGAAGTATTTATTTCAAAGTTCATCCCCAAAATAATAGAGAAAGAATGATGAAAAATTAGATAGTAATTTGTTAAATTCTGTTATTTACTATCAATGCTTAACCTAATAATTATAATTTCCTTTATTTATATATATTTTACTATATATGTGCAGGAAGAATAGTTACTTTCATTAACGGAAATTACTCAAATTTATAAGAAGCTTTGAAATTTCAATTCTTTTTTTCAAAAAAACAAAACTATTGAAAAATGCATATGAAAAAGCATACAAATTTCTTTAAAAATACTAGCAAGAATGAGTTGGGAAAACCACTGGTAAAACAATTGTTCTAACTTATTATAAATTCAAAAACTATTTTGGAGAAAAGAAAAGTTTCAAGTGATGATTTATAACGTGAAGAAAGAACTTTGCATGTCTATGACGCTTTTTTAATGTTTCATATTCTAAATAAATAAAAAGAGCAAAAGCTATTTTTAAAAGGAAAAACACAATTATATTTGTCTCTCTAAAATGTATATACCATTGCATTTATACAAAAGTGGTTAAGCAAATAAAACTAAACTTTATTTTTCAAGGAAACATCCTAAGCATTCAAACAACGTTCTTCCATGTATAATCCTTACCACAATTGTTTAAGCATCTATATGCTTCTATTCGAAAGAAGCATCGTTAACATTTCAGAGACACAATTGTATACGATGAAAAGCAACAAATGGTGTGAAATAAACAATTCTGTTTCAAGAGCAACAAAATAAGCCAATTTTAAATCTCCATCGTATACGTTGAAATTGTTCATGGAAAATATAAAGAGCAATTATGTGTTACATTTTTTTTCAATGTTTGTGACGATTAAGTTGGTAATAATGCCTAAAAATAATCTGAATGAATGATCATATACATGGTTGTAATAAATTTTGCGGTGAAAGCTTTTGGAATTTTACAGGTGTTACTTAAGAGTGCTGATAATAACTTGTTAGGATAATGTTCATTTTTAAGACTTAGTTATTTTTCATAATTTATTGCATGTTTAACTAATATATATTACCTACTACGTATCTCGTTAATATAATCTTAGATCACTAGGCATACAATTACACGTGTTTATAAATAACTTAATATATTGTTATTTTTATTGAGCTGTATATTTTTTATACATCATATTCTTCAATATTTTTGAACTATTTAATGCGAAATTCGATTTGTATTATAATTTCATGAAAAAAAAATATTTAAAATGTACTTTGTAAACACGTACTAAATGCAAACATTTGAAAAATATCTGTTTAACCACTTTTCATGTAGTATAAATCTAAATATTTTTATTTTATAATGCAATTTCTCAAGGGTTGTATTTCTATGATTTATTTTTACATTGCACTTTTTGTTACTGAAAAATCATTTTAATGTAGCACCTTATACAACTATTGAGACACATAGATTGTTCACCATCATTGAAATATATATCGGAACATATGCACTGAAGAATCTGAAGAAAGAAAAAAATTAATATTTTACATAAGTTTATTTTTGATACAAATGGAGATGCAAGAAATAAGGGAATAATTCTAAACTTTAACGGTTTTGAATTCATACTAATAGACTCTAATTTTAAATCTAAATTAAAAACTATTAATGATACTTTTTCATAAATTGAGTTGATTACTATTTGTAATATTAAGAATATTGCATTCCAAAGAGCAAAAACTGAAATTAACGAGTGAATATTCGTGTTGCTAAATTATGTTAACTTGCTCTATCAATACATCCAATATTCGAATCGATATGAATCAGAAAGTAAAACGAAACCAGAGACAATGCAAGGTTCATCGGAGCAGAGCGGTGACATTAATGAGTCAGCTAAACATTCAGAGGAGTGGCGTTGTGTTGCATATCAGAACCCAACACCTCTATAAGCTTCTCTGATACTGAAAGTGTTTCGTCTTCTTTTAATGGCGAGTTACATCAAAACACTACCATTGGGTGTGAGCAATTTAAACGCACTTCACTAATAATATCTGACCTTTAAAAATTTACTATCGCTAAATTATCACTTGGTGGTAAAGCTTTATTATTTATAGAAAGCGAATTAAATATTACGCCATGGAAGAAACTGAAAAAGTGGTGAGAGATAAATTTGAGGTTACTTTTAATTCAGCCCAATTGAATGGAATATTAAGTGTGCGTAAAATGAAAGACCCCCGTATCTGAAACCAAACTGGAGACAAATAGAGAACATCAAACTAATAATCAAATTATTAAGAATACTTCTGAAATCATGGTTATTTCAATCAATCGGACATAGTCGCATGTTTTCGCTACTTAAATAACTACATCAGTGTCTTCTCGACCACAACACAGATTGTCCGAACTCCCAGTGATGAACATTTGAACTAAAAAAAATTACTTCAGAACTCATTAAAATAATTTATTAACTTTATTGTTTAAAATAACCAAAATAAATATAATTAATTGTGGAGGACTGACACACACTCTAAGCAATAGGAGGATGTGCAGTTACTTGAATAAGAGCTAAAGAAGATTGATTGGCTGAGAAAAATATGATATATGGAAGCCTAAGGCTAGATATCCCCGTTTTAAATTGTTGAGATTTGATGCATCATGCTGCTCTGACCCTCTTAAAGAAGCTTTAAAGTTCAAAAGAATGAAATTTAATAAAAAGACAATTTAAAGATTATATTTCCAATTAAATCCAAACGAGGTACATATAAGGAAGTAGTAGTAGATTCCAAAATGCAAAGCAATATGAAGAATTTGTGTTATTTAAAACTTCTCTTCGAATGGGTGGGAATTCAACTATTTAAAAATGTCATGAAGTGTATGAAACGGGATCAGTTCGAACACACCAAAAACCATTGTGCAAATCAAATTGCTACCTCTTGATATGCTAAATCTTGCTTGATATGTATGATCTTGATCTACCTCTACCTCCAATTGCTATCCAATCCACACTTCCTCTGGCTCAGTACAATTTGCTACCGGAGAGGATCAAAGAGTCTCGTGACAAAATTGCATACACAGAGATATGAATATACTGTTGTGCAAACAATCAGGTTCTGGAACCAGTCACGTCCCTAATCAAGAGAGTAAAAACGATATTTTTCCCATACTAAATAATCAAAAAGCTTTTAATTTGATTCATAAGAATTTCAGTCTGTAATATTTTATCGTTTGTTCCCATAGTGACTTTAGTCATTAGTTCTTTTTTTTTTTGTATTCATGTCTCGTCAAATTAATATTTTACAATTCAATGCTAATTTTTTGTGGGTTGTGCCCCTCTAAGCCTTTGTGGTCGCTTCGGAACTCAGATCCGATATTCTGCTGATCTAACATCCTTATCTAAGATTTAATATTCCTTTACACACTCCCCCTGGCTCAGTTCAATATTTCTCTTTTATAAATAATTTATTCTCTTTATTGAGCAAAATAAGGAGGACAGACCGACACTATAGTTAATAGAATTATATACAGATGCTGGAATCCGAAATCAGTTCACTGTTTATTTTAACATTTTAATTAACCCCGAATTTTTCAGTGACATTAATATTTAGATTTGTATTTTACTTTAATATAAAAATCTTGTTACTTTATTAAAATATTTATATTTCTCTCCTCATGATGAATTTGGTATTATGTTAAAGGAAATTTCTGTTTTTTAGGGTATAAATTTACCACATGTCAATCCTTTCGCCACGAGGAGTTCTTGATGACTAGTTTTCTCATGTCGAAATAATAATTGAAACTTTTTCAGAAATAAATTAAATTCTCGTAAATGAAAAACAATATAACTTATCAAAATAATTTTCCACCTCGGGAAATCGATAATCTACTCTTGCAACATTAAAAGTAAAGATCTTTGCACAAACGGAAATTATTTTTTACGCACGGGAGAAACATGAATGTTTAGAGTATTATCTTCTCCCAGTGAAATTTTAATTTGAATTTAGAAGAATATACGAATCTTCTAGTGGTTCCCACCGAAGTGATGTGTTCGTGTTCCTTAAAATTCTCCATGGTCGGAAGGCAACCGGCGTTGATTTTTTGGGCTATGGGAATCAGAAACATATTTTTTCTAAATTTTGGAACCTTTTAGTTAACTTTACTAATTTCTGTGTACAATTTTTATATTTCCTGAATAATTTTAAAATAGGCCAAATTAATGCTGCTCCTTAAACCTGGTAAAGCCACGTCATTCGTTCAATCGTATGGATCAATTTCTTTGTTACCAACCTCAGTGAAAATTGTTGATTATGTTTTTGTGAACAGATTATATCTCTCGGTTTATTGAAAGAATAAATTTCATCCACTTTAATTCGGGTTTAAATTAATTTTTTACTGCGATGGCTAATTTTTCCGTTTTATTTAGCATATCAAACATAAATGATCTTCAGAACATGTTGCTGTTACTAGTATCGATATCAGGATAAGTTAGAAAATATAAATTATTCTATTCTTTTAAATTCTTAAGAAATCTTCATTTGCCAAACTTTTTTCAAAAGCTATTTTATTCTTACTTAAAAAATTTAGTTATTTATCTAATACTAATTTTACGATAAAAGATGCAATTACACAAGTTTGTCCATAGGAATATTGTACCCTCTGTGTGGAATTAATATTTTAATTCCGTTTTGGATAATGATTGTGAAAACTTTTTATTTCAAGCTTTTTCTGATGATCAGGTGGTTATTTCTACCCGAAGTTGCCTTAGAGATCCACACTATAACTCCAACCTTTTAATAATTTTGTTGTGGAACATGTGGAATAACTAAAATTAGTGATTTTGATTAAGAAATCCGCGTCTGTTGTGTTTAGATGACCACTAAGTCATTGGAAGGGAATGGTGAAAGCATTTTTAGTTGAAATCAAAGTTTCATATAAATATTTCCTATAACAAAATTTGTAAGTATTATAAACATTTAGATAATCTGATTGGCCGTCATGTCTCCTGTAGAAATCATATTAACGATCTTGAAGAAAATAATTATAATATCTAATTAATAGGATTTCATTCTATAAAATTACAATTCTATAAATTTTTCATCATGATTCTTATTTGTTATTAAATCCCTAAAACATAAATATTATTCTTAATGAACTGAATTGCTTCTGAAACTAATAGCTCAGATTCCTTACTCATTTGTTTTGAAAAGAATTTAATTATTAAATCGAATCTTTTTTGTTAGTTAACGTTTTATTAAGCCACTCGAATTGATTTAAATTTGAGGTATAAGTTCAAATTACAGTTTATGATCACATAACACTTACATTTTTGTTTCTAAAAATAACAGCCATAAAGTGCATGTTAAAAAATATGTAAGATGAAGAAAATGATACTTGCAAATAAAAGAGCGCTTATTTAATACCCTTAAAATTTAAGTTGATATATATATTTCAGTTTAAAATTCTTATTCGATACTACAATAGTATCAATGATAAATTCAAAACATATTCAGTCGATTGTTTGATTCTCATATTTGATTCAGTAACAGATTCACAAATATATACAGTACACTCATTTTTCTATTCCATACTCAAAATTGATGCAAAAATATCTTCAAAAAGGAGTATGTGAATTTTCCATTTTGAGTACGTACTTGTTTCTTAAAATGAGTACGTGAAGTTTCCATTTTGAGTACGGACATGCTACTAAAAATGAATACGTGCGATTCTTAAATTTGAATACGTTGGGATCGGAGCTATTTTAGGTATGTGAAGTATCCAAAAGTGAGTACGTGAAGTTTCCATTTTGAGTATGTACTTATTACTAAAAATGAGTACGTGCGAGTCTTGAATTTGAATTCGTTGGCATCGGTTTGTAAAATATTCAAAAGTCAGTGCGTTGTGTTCGATTTTGAATACCTGTTTTTTCGCAGTGCATAATTCACATGTTTGACACATCATATTATCCTCTTCATTACACTTCTTTAGGATGAAACGTATCAAATGCTTTTTTGATTGATAATATCAAGTAACTATCAATGAATTCGTTATTAATGCATCGATGTTAATGTTACGTCTCTTACATATTATTAGAGTTTATTTGATTTTATTTCAAAAATTAAAATACAAACCTGCCTGTCGGAGTGATAAGAACTATTGTGAATGGCGATGTGATAATATGATTTTCGATAGTCGACGAACCTCGTAATTTCGTACCTTGATCAAGTGATAGGGATGACAATTGAGATGGCCCGTCTCTCTAATTGATTGACAGTTGACAATTGAGATAGCACGTCGTTTAGTGGGAAAAAAAACTTTATAGGTATTTCCCATTTCAATTTCTCACCACGATTATGAATGAGAAGATATTAATTGTTATATCAGTGTTTTAATAGTAATACTATACAGATACATTTTTATGTATCTAGTTAGTTATAAATGTTATAATTTTAAATGTTGAAAATATTATCGGAATAATAAAACACTTTTTATTCCAGGATATTGTAACCATTTCAGTTCAGGAAATATTTATCGTACAATATCCTTATGTTACATAGTTTATATATTATTAATTTTCATTTCTAAGTAAAAAAAATACTTGGAAATGAAAATTTAAAATAAAAAGTAAGATAATCCATTATTAAAGATAAATGCTTTACCACTATAGGCATTACGTACCTATTTCAATTTCGCTTACAGGCATTTATCATTATTTATTCCTTAAACTTATCTAATTCAGTACGATTGCTAATACATTATGATTCTTTCGAGCATGACTACAAATATTTATGACCGAAATTGTACTCTTATAGCATACCAAATCATTGAAAATCAGCTGTTTTTTAGTATATACAATCAGCAAGAAATGTGTTTCATTCATTTTTTGCAGTTTAATATTTTTTTCTGCTATTTACTGTAAAAATTATAGCCTTTTTTGAACGTACTTAAACTCATTAGGGATGCAGAATTTCAAATTATTAAAATATTGTACTAAAATTATATTACTAATCAAATCATCAATATATTTTATATCATTTTTCTACTCTTTTCTTTTACAGCATTAATTAATTTGTAAAAAAAAATTCAGTACATCAATTTATGTAAAGCTATGATTCTTATTGTTTTATTTACATTCTGGTAAGGTCTAACTTCAATTGATTTTCATTTTAATGTCATAGATCTCTTTCATTGTTTTCACTGAAAATATGATGCAACAATAACTTGAACAACGTCATAAGAGATTGATTGCAGTATTCGAATATTCAGTCATAGTTGTTAGCACAAGTCTAATTTTTTAATGTTCGAGTTTGTGATTATGACTCCCTATTCTACTTCAGATCCAACGTATGCTGTATTTGATGAGAGATAAATTACAAAACCTTCAGTAGGAGAGGTGTGGAATTTTATAGAGTGGAATGCCTGCTGAAGTTTCTTTCTCGTCACTTCATCGAATTTCCAATTATGACGTCAGTCTTAAATAGCCCTCTTGTTGCTTCGGAGTGCAAATTTAATAATATGATCAATCAATTATTCAAATAATCAACCTTTTCCAAACACTTAATACCAAATGAACGTTTTCGTAAAATAAGTTAATATAAATATTTAATATAAATAATTAATGTAATATTACTGCTAAATAGTCACCGCCAATTCATCATCTCTTCGCGTGATAAGTATCACAATTTGAATTGAAAATCGTAATGTTTAATACATTTCAGATGAACAAGATAAACTAAAAAAAATTCCTTTATTTTCGTGATTATGTAAGTACCAAAATCCGATTTTCCCCTATTCAGTTTCATTCTATCTATAACATCTCAGTTCTCGGAAATGACTATTTCTTCGACCATTTTCAGCTCTCTGTTATTTGAAGTGTTCAATCCATTAGAATTGGCTCTTTTTTAATTAATGTTGCATTTAAATAAAATACGAAAACTTTTGATAGATAATATCTAATTTTTGTACTTTATTCTAGCAACAAGAACGACACTTGAGTAGGCATCCTTCTCTCTAATCCTATGAGTAATTCTACCTTGAGGACACTGAGCCTTGGCAGCTTAAGCCTTCCGTAGCGCACGACACAATAGGTCTGGATGAAAAAGGATAAAAGTCACAAAATACAGACATATTAATTTAGTGGAAAAAATATAGGGAAATAAATTAAATTGCAATTAGTAATTCCCTACGAAATTATAACTGGAATTAATCTTCCACTTAAAATATATAAACATAAATAATGACCTAAAGCCGACATTAATAATTATATTCCTTAACAGTATGAGTTTGATAATTATAAAAGGATAATAAAAATCGCTCTACAAACTCTTAAGAATTATACAAAAAGAACTTTTAACGCATTTTGACTTTGACGCATAAACGTTAAAAGAAATTTTTACGACTCTTTTGTAAATCCCTGAAAGGCTTAGTAAATAAATATATATTACATGAATCTGAGAATCATTTCTGGTATCGATTATTGTTCTTTTCACATGCCGTCATAAAATGTTTTATTCGAATGAACAAAAATCGAAAGTAATAACATTAATAATTAACAACATGATTAATATTATTCATTTGTAATGGCATTTTGTCACATTTGACATTCATTTGTAATTTTCTTACATTCCTAAAACGTAAACAGTCATTGATTTCTTAAAATGTCGCAAAAGAAGATATTGAGCATCTGTAAATTGTGATAAATTTAAAAATGAAATGATGAGTATCTGTAAATTGTAATAAATATAAAAAATAAAATATTGAGGATTTATAAATTATAATAATTATGAAATAAAAATTTGTGCATTTAAAAGTTGTAAAAACTATAAAAATAAAATATCAAGACTCTATGATGTGTTTTGTTATTTGAAATTTCACTCACTTACTCCTCGAGTTCTTAAATTTGTCATGAAGTTGTCATATTTCTTGACAGGGGCTACATAAACTATCCAGAACTATAAAAATTCTTTACCTTTAAAATAATAGAAACGTTATCTGATCCTCGGTATTATTTAACTTAAATGCATGTTCGTTTAATTTATTTCTGAGGTGGTCTTGGCACTAATGTTAATGAAAAAGTATTCAAACGAAGCTATTTTCAGACAGAAAATTTCACTTACATTTAAAGTATATTCTGGTTTATCTCTGTATCATGAAAAAACCAGTAGCCTATTAGTGATGTTTGCTGTCTAATAGAAGGCATTGTTTCCGTCGGGTTGTTGGTACAAGTTCAGATCATCCACATAATGGGGTTTGATACACGTTAACTGTTTGGATGCTCCATGTCTTCCCATTCCCGAGATGTGAAAATTAGGAGAGATTCGTGAAAGAACAGTGTTATACTCGTCCCATGACAGAGATTCCAAATTATGTGGCGCGTCACCAATAGTCCTAGTGTTGTTTCTAAATGCAATAATAATTCCTAATTTATAATCCTATATAAAAATTAAGATACTTAAATATATATAACTTTTTCTATACTTGGATTAATAAGCTATACATTTTACCACCTTTCCAGGAAAATATGAGAATTTCAATACATTTTTAATCACATGTGTTTCGAGTTTGATTGATTATGGTACATCGTCGAATTTAAACGACACACAAGGGTATTGGCAACGGATGTAGTATTTTATAACACTGCACAATTGACGGGGGGATGCATAAGGTGAAATATCCTCCCTTCCTAAATATCCAAGCTCCAGTAAGATGGGATTCGAAGCTTTTGACAGATTGAATCACGAGCCCCACTACATGGCGAGTCTTTAACGACAGGAGGATTCAAGTCCACCGTACCATGGAGACAACGCTGAAAGCGAGTTTGCGTCAATAACTACGAGGTTAACACGGACACGAACCTCAAATGGAATCCCGTTGCTCAATATGAATTTAGACGAATGCATAAGTTAAATGTTTTTATCTGTTGTTGTGCTATTATTAGATATATCTTAAACCATTTGTTCCCGAAAAAAGTTATTCCGTCACAAATAGCCTATATTAAAATTTTAAAAGTGATTTTCATTTTGTACATCGAAGAAACTGTATTTAAACTTCTTAGATTTAAGCACCACTATATAAACTTTTTCATGTTTGATATGAAATAGTTCGTCCTCAACCACACTCGATACTGACTCTAGTAATTTTCCTACATATGTTTTTTTTTCCTTTACTTGCATACATAGAAATATTCAATTTCTAAAATTTATTTACTTTTGCATCTTTAATTATTATGCTCCTACTAATAAAATAACAAAAAGTTGAAACAATTTGTTTAAAAGTCCTGAATATGTATTTGTTTGTTATACTCGAATTTGTAAGAAAACAGAAAATTTAAGCAAAACACTCGTTGTTTTGAAATTCTAACATTTAAAACAACCACAGTATAGTTCTTACTTTAATTTCAAAAGTTCCACAATAAATCAACATCCAAACTCCAAGCTTTCGTGTACCTATGTAAAAACTGGAGAAAAAAAAATGTAACTGTATATTTTTTTTTCTACTCTTGCCTTCGTTAAGTTTAAAAATTTCAATAAATGTCGCTGAAACATCTCTATTTGTGATATAAGAACATCTCTTTTATAAGTCCACGTTTATTTCTTTTTAATTTACACTTCACGAGAATTGAATACGTTACCTTACAGGAAGGTATGTTTTGACATTCAGATGGTTAGTTGATTTTTTCAGCGTCTCACTAATATAACGCGATCACTATTGGTGACAAACCTCGTAATTTTGAACCTCGTTAAATAAACGAGGAATACACCAATGTAGGTATCCCCTCACATAAATTCCACTTAACCCCAACAGGCGGTGGGCCTCGACAGTTTTAACTTACATCAATCCCGGATACACCCCCTGGTCTGTAGTGGCACCAAGAATCGAAAAAATTATTCGACTGAAACTGCTGTCTGTGAATTCGAGAATTATGACCATTAGGATACGACGGCCACATTGATATTAAGAAATGAGACTTAAAAAACTTGGAAATTTAAGAATATACAATTTAAGCTTTCAATATGGCATTACTTTAAAAATTACATTTTTTAAATCTCCATATACTTTGTGGGATATATGAAACCAAATAACGTATTTAAATTAAATCTCTTACAAACAGGAAAGTGGAATAAATATTTTCCTTTATCAGGAACGCGTACTTCAGAATATCTCAAAACCTACATCACTATGTGAACTTTCTGCTGGGATGAGTCCTGTTATTAAAAGTACGACGAAAGAAATATATTCCTTAGATTTATTCAATATAAAAATTTTAGACACTTTTACTCATTTTATTGTTGTTTCGTAGAAATCAATTTTTCACACCTAATTCTCCTTACTATATAATAACAAAAATCAACTTAGTTTGTATAAGCAGACAATTTTTGATTGGCTTTTATCTTCAAACATTAAGAAAACTGGGACTTTTTTTTAAAAAAAAGGTTTTAAGCAAAACACCATTTTTTTGAATCTCGAATATTCTAAGAGTCATGCATCATTTTATCTCCATTTTGAAAGGATCAACAGCAAATCAACTTCCCACACTGCTGTGTGCACATTAGGTGAATATAGAGGCCGCATATATTTTCTACTCTTCCCATCATTAAGTTTCAAACATGCAATAAACGTAGCATATACATATCGTATTGCTACATATTCGAAAAATGCTTCATATTCTTTTTTTATACACGATAATTATATTTAAAATCTTAATATCATGCAAATAGAACAAGCTACTTTAGAGAAAGGCATATTATTTACATTAAGAAGAGAGAAAAAATATTCGAAAATTCAAGAAATGTATCTAATTCTTCGGATTCACTTTAGTAAATATTTAAATGCTTATTCCATCAATATTCATTGCCATACATTTTATAAGAATAATATAATTTTCTTATAAAAAAACACTGAAGAAGATTTAACTGGATTTACTATTATTTCTCATTAAGTGACGTTCCTTAGAGTATAAAAAAAACCTACCTGAGTATTTAAACTTTCTAAATCTATACGTTTGTATTTAAAGTACGATGCAAGAGTTAATTCTATGTACTACTCTGACGACAAGAACGTATAACGCATATAACAATATTACGAATTTTATTATAGATTCATAAGATAAATAATATCAAGTAATTTACATGAAACGTACAGACACGTACAAAATCAATTCTAAAAAATCTTTTAAAATTTGTTGTCAAATAAGACAATAGGTATACATTCTGCATGAACAATAGATCATGAAGTCTTAAAAAGTATACAATGTTTTTGAATATCACTTTACATATACAATCAAACCGCTTGAAATGTATTACGTTCTTGAAAAAATAAACGTTTCAGAGGATTTTAATTGAAATGTATTTTCTAAGAATAACATAAATTTAATATCTTAATAACATTCATAAGAAATAGATAATTGCATTATTTTTACCAATTTTTCTTTGAAATTAAAAAATTTCCGTTATTAATATAGAAAAAAATTCAACATTTTGAGTGATTTTACAAAAATTATTAAACATGCACACTCTTGACATTTTGTTGAAAACGAAAAAGACAACTTTATGTTATTAAATCATTCAAAAATTTTTGAACTACAAGAGATAACTGAAAATAGAAGAGAATTAGCATCACCTTTCCTTATTAAAAGTAAAAATATATATAATGTAAAATACGTTATAATTTTTGGCTTCGATTGAAATTAGCTTTATTACTATAGAAGAATTCATAACTTGAATTTCATTATAAAACATCTACACTCATTTGAGCATGTGGTTTGAGCAGCACTCACATGTGGTTAAGAAGACCTTTGCGCACATTTATTTCCTACTAACATTACATTCGTAAATCTTTTGAATATCATGAATAAATATATAACTCTGGATAAGAAGGCATAGGAAAAGAAATTGATTTTATTTTTCCTATTTTAATTTATAATCACCGTTATTAATTCGAAGATGTCGTTCAAATTAAATTTAATAGAAAGTTCCCTAACATACTTAACATTTAAATTTATTTTTTCAGTTATGAATAAGAAAATGCTTTTTAAGATACTTTTTAGTTGAAAATCGTTTACTATATATTTCTCAATTAAAATTACTTTTTACTCCATGAATTTGAAGATGATCTTCAAGAATTCTTTTAGTTGTAAGTTCTTTACAACATATTTCACATTTAAATTTATTTTTTCTGGAATGAATGAGAAAATGTCTTTTAAGATTACCTTTAGTTGATAACATTTTGCAACATATTTTACACTTAGAAATCTTTTTGCCATTATGACTAAGAAGATGGTTTTTAAGGTTATAGTTAGTAGAAAATTCTTTACAACATACTTCACATTTAAATTGGTTTTTTCCCACATGAATGAGAACATGAGTTTTAAGATAATTTTTTCTTACAAATTCCTTGAAACATGTGTCACATTTAAATTTCTTTACTCCGCTATGAATAAGAAGATGTCTTTTAAGATTACCTTTAGTTGATAACATTTTGCAACATATTTTACACTTAAATTTCTTTTCGTCATTATGAATTAGAAGGTGATTTTGAAGGTTACCTTTAGTAGAAAAAATTTTAAAACATTTTTCACACTCAAATTTATTTTCTATGTTATGAATGAGAATATGTTTTTGAAGATTATCTTGGGTTGAAAATTCTTTAGAGCATATTACACATTTGGGGATGGAATTAATGGAATCCAAATGACTTGTTAAATCTTTCCAACAATTTTCTGATGAATCAGTTTGATCAGTTCCATGTATTTTAAGATCTTCAAAAAAGTGAATTTCTGGAATATATATATTTGGAGCCATACCACAATCCATTGCAACCCCATCAAAACAGTCATACAATGGTGTAAGAACTGCACATGTGGTATTATTTGAAAAAACAGTTGACGAGCTTTCATCTAAAATTTCTTGGCTTTTTTCGCAAACACTTGAAACTGCCGTTGGTGAAAACGTTCTATAATCGGAATAATTGTCAGTTACTTGTTGAAGCAATGAAATGTTGCTCAAATTATTGCCTGCCAATCTGCTTTCAACTGAATAGATGGGATCTGTTGGAATGTTATAAAAATTGACTTTAGGAGGACACACAGATCCAAATGATGATAAGGCGATTTCTTTTGGGGAAATTATTTGTTCACTTGCATTGCATCTTTTCACTTCGCCTTTTTCATAGGAATGCAGATTAGAACTTTGTTGGGGTTCGTAAACATGATAATAGTTATCGTACAATGATTTATTAATTGAGTCTTGTTCCATGAGGAATTCTTGCTCCTTTTTTCTTAGAATTTTCGAATTGTTACTCTTACTGCTTGTCTGAAGAGAACTATTCTAGAAGCCACGCATGCAAATGCTGCGGACCTGAAATTTCTATCCTTTGAATCCTTCCGCAATTAGTTCCTTGTTAACTTAAACTAAGTATTAGTCACTTTCGAACGCAATAACATAATATTGCATTGACGTCTTTCTAAAAGTCATAGTATTCTAAGGATTTTAAGCGTTCTATTCTTAAAATTGATCAGCACAATGCAATTTTGTATCGTCACACTTATATCAAATTAAAGTTAAAAGTTTCTGTATAAATCTTGTAATTATTGTTACTAAAATTCCATATACATTAAACTACCTATTGCTTCAATATATTACCACGAAGTAATCTCAAAAATCTGAGTGTTCACCAAGTGAAATCTAACAGTTGAATATCGCGGTTGGTGTAATCGTTCTCGTTGATTGATAGATTGTTTATTTCGAAAAGATGCACTATTAATTGTTGATTAGATGGTCGTGTTTCTCTGGTTCATTAGTATTCAAGAGGCTCATCTACAATATACCACATATTGCTTTTAAGTACGATTTTAATTAATAATCAATTCATTCATTTAATATTGTTTTAACAAGGCCATTTACATTGGAAAAATACATTAATTTGAAAACAAAATAATAAAACAACTGTTCTAAAACTTACTATTTTTGAACTAGATATTTTATTATTACTTTTGGATCTTAGAGGTTTTGAGATTGTTGTTTATTAACATTTTTTCTAAAGGAATGATAGTGTTAACCGGGATTCATTTTTGCGAGCTTGAAGTGGGCGTTGATTTTTTCGTATCGGGGATTCGAGTCCTAATGTCACAAAAGACCCATAGTGCAGCGTGACTAATACATATTAAATCTGTCGAGACTTTACGCCTTCTTTGAGGGGCAATGAGTACAATTTGAGAATGGTAGACCATTTTTTTATCCTCATTACTTGAGCGAAGTGGATTATTTCTTTACCCATTGCTATAAACCTTCATGTTACTTTTAAGTTATACATCAAAGAAAACAATCAAGAACCAGTTCAAGAGGAGGAATGCGATTACATCTAAACATTAGAGCATCATAATTTTTATTCTCGGTGCCTTGGATTTGAAGTGAAAAAGTGAACTTTTTTTAGAAAGAATTTCAAAGAACGAATAAAATGTCCAATAGTAGGCAGCAGAAATATTCCTTAATTGTTCATTAATGATTTAAAATATTGACTAATTTAAATCAGAAATTCACCAAGGATCACAATTTCGTTTGCGATTATAATTTTCATAAGCAGAAAGGAATCATTTGTTTGTCGGATGATATTTTGTATTTCTTAATTGTAAATGAAGGAAATTTGAATTCGCTTCCCGCACGAAATGATTTCTGGATTTATGGAAAAACTACTGACGATTCATTTAGAATAACGCATGAAAGTTTTTTTCTTAAGATTCGTACGATATTTTGAATTTGTATAATACAGATTTAAAAATAAAATTTGACTTCCCTAAAATATTTTATTTGACGAAGGCATGGTTTGAACTGGTCTTCTGAAAATCAAATAGTTTGCCACGTCTTGGTACCGAGATTGATGCATAATTTATTTTTACAGTCATCGTCACCTAAAATGATTGATTAGGATACTTTTTCCAACACATTTTCAGACCAAAAATATTGATATATTAAAAAAAATCTCTTGCGTAGTAAAGTATTTTTCTCTTTTTTAATCTAACTGGTTAGGAGAAACGCAGTCCTGTTGAAGGTGACTTTCAATTCAAGAACTTCAGATATGAAACTCTCGATGTTGACTTCATGGACTATAAAAAAAGGAAGACTATCTATTCAAAATACCCGATAATTGTTTTTATATATTTGGATTCATTATTTGCTTGAAGTTTTCCTACTTCCCAACAAATACGTACACACACACACTCACACATATATATATATATGTGTATTATAGAGAGAAATTAAAACTCTCGCGCGCGCGTGCGCACACTTATTTAAAATTGTTATTAAATGCAGACTGGTTTATTCGTTTCTTCTTCCTATAAGCAAAATTATTACCCTAAATCAAATGGATATATTTCTTAGAGTATTTACTAACAATTATTTATTTACACTTCAGAATAATAGAATTACCTCCTGTTTCAGCGCACTCATCTTTCTTACCTGGGGCTGCTATAGGTTGCATTTATAATTGGGAGATTTGATTTGAATTCAATAAAGCTCATAGACTCAAGACAGCTTCTCACTTAGAAGCAATATGTGATCTATTGGCAAAAATCTCGCAATCTGAATCAATGTTTAAGTAAGCCGTTCTCCTAACTTCACTACCAAAACAAATGAAGGACTTACAGCTGGGGCAGATTTAATTTGCTTCAGAACCTATCAACGAGGACATTTTGTGGCATTAGAAATCGAACCCAAGATTCTACTGAAACAACGGCGGGGGTGAGCTCTCCTCCATGACAGTTCAATAACCGAGGTATGAACCCACGTATTTTGAGGATAAGAGTTTCCTTATAAATTTTATAATTCTAATTCTTTCTATTTTTTTAAATTTATTTTATTGGCGCCTTATTAATGTTCAATATTTTGCATATTATTTATAAAAATTAGGAATATTGACTTAAAAGAGAAAATTCATAAAAGTCCTGTACGAATTCTTAATCGTATTTTCAGCTAAGAATTCAGTTTCTTGTCAATTACAAACGATCGACAAATCATTTTATTTGTGTTGCCAATGTAGCTTAGAGGTGATGGTGTCGGATTTTCAACCGTCAAATTTTGTCAATTCATGCGTTCGAATTCAGATGCCCGTGCGATCCCGCCATGTATCTGGGGCTGATGCGTATTAAACATGTGGAGGCTCAAAGTCCTTCCGATGGTCGCTGTGTGGATATTAGAAAAGATGGTGCTAGCACATGTTTCCCCTTTGTCACTTGACCGATATTCAAAATTACGTTGCTCGTTGCGAATAGTCTTCGTATTGCTTCAAGCTGGACGATAATAAAATAATCCAAACAATAAATCATTTAATATGATTACCATTGACTTAGTAATTTATTCAAAATTAAAATTGATTCATTGTCCAAAATAAATGAATATCAGGACGCATCGATCTCGTCAATATACACTGCTGGCCACACAAAATGCAACACACAGAAGGACCACAGATATCACAGCGAAATTTATTCGGCAGATAACATGTTGTACAAAGATCAAACGATTAAAATTACAGCCTCTTGTGAAGTGTGGATGTTGACAAAATCGGTAGTTATTGTAGCCGCCATTGTTAGCTATAACCGCTGCCACACGCCTCGGCATAGAATCAAAGAGACTTTGGATGTATCCTTGGGGTACAGCAATCCATGCGGCTTCCGCATATTGTGAAAATTGATCTAGTGTAGCAGCGGGTGGTGTATCTCGGGCCAGTCTTTGTGCATGCATGAACCATACGTTTTTGAATGGTGATAGATCGGGAGAACAAGCAGACCAAGAAAGCAATTCAATCTTATGGTTAAAGAAGAACTCTCGAACATTGCGTGCCACGTGTGGTCACGCATTATCCTGTTGAAATAAGGCTGATGGCAAGCGCTGAAGGTATGGGAGAACCAAGGGCTCCAACACCTCAGAGATGTAGGGCTGGCTGTTCAGTGTACCGGTAATGCGTACTAGAGGGGTGTGGGAGTGAAATCCAATACCACTCCAAACCATGGCACCGGGTGCAGAACCAATGTGGCGATGCATAACGCAACAGTTCAGCAGCCTCTCAACACGGTTTCATCAAACTCGAATCCGACCATCGTGATGTTGCAGGCAGAAGAGGAATTCGTCAGTGAACACAATGTCGTTCCATTCCGTTGTCCATGTCTGCCGTTCATCGCACCATTGGCGGCGCAAATGCCTGTGGTTTCGAGTCAAGGGTTAATTTAAACTATGGACGCCTTGAGGACTTCCACTCTGCTGCAAACGGCATCGAATGGTACGAGCCGACACCGAATGATGCGTAGGAGACTGAATCTGTTGTGCTATGGTTCGTGATGTGGCTGCACGATCCATCACTGCCATGCGCACAATCTGCCTGTCATCACGGGTTGTGCTGCAACGAGGGGGATGCGATCGGCCCCGTCGGTCCCTCCTGCATCCAGAGATCACAGATTCGCATCACAGTTGCTTCGTTTCGTCCAACAAGTTGACCGATTTGTCTGAAAGATAATCCGCAATCCCTATTGGCTACTATTCTTTCTCGGTCGAATTCAGAAACTTGGTTATAAGACGCTCTAAGTCTTCCACAAGGCATATTTAAACAGCTTATGCAAAAAAAAAAAAAAAAACGCAAGAAAAAACAACTGTCGTGCTTCAAATCGCCAATCTGTTCTCCCCTTATATAGCGCTTGCGAGTGGCGCTACGGTCACCCGTGATGTGCGTTTGCGCTGCAATGCTAATCATTTGCATAGCTCATCGTCGCAAACGCATGATGTAAATTTCACATCATTTGCACGCTTCCTTCAGGGTGTTGTATTTTGTGTGGCCAGCAGTGTACATTGTAGAATATGATGCTATCAGTACTGCGATAAAAGTAATCAGTGATGAAGTAGAGGAACAGATTTTTATGTGACATTGAAAAAAATACGATTCTTCGTATGTTAAAAACATCGCTCGCATACTGTAACCTTTCTTTTAACTGCTCGCCCTTTCTTTTAAACAGCAGTGCATATTGCCTACTTAAAATAAATAACTTAATTGTTCCTGAATTGTAATAGCTTATCTTAAGCAAATGTTCATCTGTGTGAAAGTAATTATGTCGAAAAGTTAATTTCTTCATTTTGTGTCGAAAATTTTGACTTAATGCGCATGTTGGATATTTTTAGAACTGTGATAGAATAAATATATTTAAGCCACTTAGATTATTATGCATTTTTGATAAGTATTTCTATTAATATTTATTTATTTTTATTTTTAGAATATGGAGACAATATCTTTTGATAAATTTCTATTTGTAAAGTATTTTGAGACATATCTAAACCAGTAGGAAGCCAAGATTGAACATTAAATTCGGCACTGAATTTATAACTGGAGGGAAATAAATTTTATTCTTCAGCTATCAGAATATTCTGTAACTAATCTGTATTTAGGAATATTATTAAAATTTATATATCACTAAAATTTATTTAATAAAATACATGGATGTAACATATATTAATGTACCTTATTTTATAAAATTTTAAAACAATTACAAGTACTATTTTTATTATTAAAATCTAAGGGCTTTAGTACTGTGCAAAATAAAAATAATTATAAGAAATACAAGTTAGCAATAAATAATTATTTCCATTCTTGCAAATTCCCACGTATTTTTAGGCTACAATTTCTAATCTAAGAGAATTATTCGCCGAATTTTATTTCCTTCGATTATAATAAGTACAACCTACTCTTCAATGTTTTGGAAATTCTTAAAAACTTCGTCAAAATCCAAAGTCTGTGTTTAATGCTTTTTAAAGGCTAGAAAATCCCGGTTCACTAATATATTATAACATTTGTAGTTGGTGGGTGGTAGTTGAAAACATTGATTGGGAACCACATACATGCATGTTACTGTTCGGTTATAAAACGTCACTTCCTTTGTAAAGTACTGATATGTCTTCTTGAATATTTCGTAATTTTTTTTAAGCAAATTATATGTTAATTCCATTGAAGTCAAGGCTCAGGGTTTATTCGGTTAAACATGCCTTTACCTCTGGTGCTTCCTCTTACCATCGTTCGATTTACATCTAAAATTTCATGAGCTTAAAAATTTCTGTGATGAATTCTGCGATCGCAATAAACAACATAAAAACTGCTAATTGAAACAGTCATCTATGAAGATCGAAGGTGTTGATGTGTGTGGAGTTCCTTCCTTAGTAAAAGCTTTTGTCTCGTAATTCTTTATATTGAGTTTTAGATTTAATTTCGAAAACTACTTCACTTATTAAGAAAGGAAAAATAAGAGATAGGAATATTGAGAGAGGTCTTGCTAAAAAAATGGTAGCTACCTAAAATTCTATTGAATTTAACAATGTGCAGCACCACAACGCTCAAAGAAACGAAACCGGCATTATTCGGTATGAGCTTCTTACATCTATGACGCATCTAAAAATGAAGGAAGCTCAGAGGTGAAGGCAGATAATTGGAAAAAAAATAGAACATTCTGATTGAACGAACGTTCCTGATTAAAGGACTGAAGGAGTAAAAGCAGGTCGAAATTGAGTATAGAGAAATTAAATATTAAATATTTATTAAAATTTAAAAGAATTATATTTTAATGTGGGTGTATATTTTGTGCTTATGGCAGGTTCCCATATGTAGGAATTGAACTCTAGTGCTTAGTGATGAAATGCGGGTCCAAGTTCATAGATTCTACAAAAGGTTGGTACATCACCATTTTTTTTTAAATATACTAAAAACTGCACTTGAAATGTTTGATTTAGTCTTGGTATATACTAATTTAAATATTTGAGCACATGAAATATATATTTGGAAATAGATGAATATATACCATACCATTCTTCAGTATTAAAATGCAGGATTTTTATGAGATGAAATGAATTCGTAGAATCAATCAAATAAATAAAAAGTATAGACAACAAAATATAAATAATTTCAAGAAAAAAATAAACTACAAGATTTAGAGCGCAAACCATACAAATAATCATTTTAACGTTTCTTTTAAGTTATAGAAGTTAGGAGTAACGTTGGAGGATTTTTCAATATGTTTATGAAAGTATATGATAGTGATTATGAATCAACTTGAATATCTGTGTAATCACTAGCTGTATGTTTTATATTAAGCAGAAAATAAAGAAAAAGAAACTGATCAGAATTCATTTGTTTTATTACAATATCATTTGCATTTATCTTTAGAAATCCATAGAAACATTTTTCGCTTTAGTTAGCTACGTTTGGGGCATTCACTCTCTCCTTCAAGGGATTCATAATAAATAATTTAAAGAAAGCTGATTTGACTATTTTCTAAGAATATCGATGTCGTATGATTTTGCTATAATGCTCTAAATGTTTAATATTACGGGTTGTTTAAATTGAAAATATAGTCTTTTTCTCAGAATAATACATGAATTTCATTAACGACAGACATAATTTATAAGCAACACATGAATAAGAACATAAAAAATAAATTTGATGAATATTTTAGAATAAAAAACTTTTAGTCACGTTCTTAAAAGTGTTCTTTATGTAGTGTTAATTTGGTATACATCGTCTTTCAAATGTTCAACTTTCAAATAATAATGACTTTAAAATACGGTTTCTCCGAATGATTTATAATTGCATGATTTATCTATGTTTATGGAAAATGTACGAGGTAGGATTCATAATTTCTAGGATTGAGCCTATAACGAGAAATAATTTTTTTTCCGTAGAGTGACTACGATAACGTTTCTGTGCCAATGCGTTCTCCCCCTTTCTAAAAGTGAATTGACACAAATCACGTATTCGATGGTTCGCCACGGCGTCGTGCGAGCCATCGACGGATGTTTTTGGATTGGAATTGGATGCTTTTGGTAACCGGCAATTGAAAGAAATGGCTTTTGTTGAACATAGAACAAATATCAAATTTTAATTTCGCTTGAGAAATAATACTACGGAGACATACGAAATGTTAAAGCATGTATAAGGCACTGATACTTTAACGCGAACGCAAGCATATTAGTCTCATCGACGTTAAAGAGAAGGCAGGGAAAGTGTTGGAAACGACAAACGCTCTGGACCTCCGCAGACTTCTCGCACCACTGAAAACACCGAAAAGATTTCTGCGGTGGTACGTAAGAGCAGGCTCCAAACTATAGCGTATATAACAGAATTGGTTGGGATATCCGAGGTTACATGTCAACGGATACTGACCAAGGATCTTAACGTATATGGTGCCTCAATACTTCGTCCCCCCCATGATAAATGAAGACCAAAAGGCAATTCGATTGGAAATGGCTAGATTTTTAATTTCCAGTCAGTGGACAAAGATACTTCCCTACTTGGCAGAATTGTTTCTGGAGACGAGAAATGGTGTTTCTATACGACCCGAAAACCAAGAGAGCATCGGCAATTTGGAAATCACCACAATCTCCACTCAAGCAGGAATTCAGCAAGATCGCTCTAAAGGGAAGTTATGCTAGAGGCTTTCTTCATTATCCAGGGCATTATGGATCTAGAATTTATTCCTAAAGGATTCAGTGTGAATAAAAAATTCCATATTGACTTCCCGCGTCTTTTGCGTGAGTCTATCGGAAAGAAGAGACCAATATTTTGGGATGTGCAGGCAAAATTTAAAGTACTTTTGCATGACAGCTTTCCAGCATATCAATTTAACCTCATCACTGACTTTCTTGCGAAAACAAAAACAACTATTTTGAAACATCATACTTAATCCCCTGATCACTCGCAACTCAACTTTAGCCTATTTCCTGAAATGGAACATCGCTTGCTGGTTCGTCGATTTGCAGCTGAAGTTAAAAGTGCATCGCAGACTGAATTGAAAACATGGCTAAAAATGGATTCCAGAAATGTTTCGATTACCTTTACAAGCGAGGGCAAAAGTTTGTTGTTGCTCAAGGGTCCTATTTCGAAAGTGGATGTGTTTCAGCAATTTCAATGGTATTATTTTTTATGTTATAGACTCAATCCGGGAACTTTTGAATCCTACTCGTACATAAATATACTACGAAGTCCACAAGCTCATTTGCAGAGCTGATTATATAATTCAAATTCTAAACAATTGCTTAATGAGCAATTTAACAATTGCTAAGAGAGGGAGAACATAGACTTTTCTTGAGTAAATAATTTTTATGCATGTACCTAATAAAGTTCTTTCTTATCTTATAAACACCTATTTCAACAATCATAATAGATTATTAAGTCGAACTAAAACGTTTATACGCTTTCGAATGATATAACTTACTGTTCTCTCAATAATTGTACATCAAGTGTAAATGATCAAATCTTAAAAACTCTTTGAGATATATAAAAAAAAATTACAACACTACAAGAAATCTTTGAATCAGCTACCATCATCATACTTAATGTCTTGATTAGAAAGCGTGAAATTTAGTTTTTGCTTGTGATTTTCGATAATGGAGCTCCCCCAAACAATCCACTGTTTTAGCCTTTTTAGATAGTACTTCTGCTATAAGATGGTTCTTGCCTCCCTGGAGGTATTGTTTGTCAAACAGAGATGTAGGAGATCAATTGACTTTAATGCCGATGGTGTTTTGTACCCTCGATCGATGGGTCCGAAAGAAACTTGTCCGGTCTTTGTTGATGGCGTAGACAGTTGATGCAGCGAGGAATTCCCTGTGGTATGAATTATTAGAGCATTTTAACTCTTGACTTCATGGACGAAGTGTGTGATCAAAATATAAATAACTTTCCATTAATTCATGTCCAATCTTCAATCGATATTTATTTAGAGCTGTGATTTTATTCAGTGATTGTATATGTGAATGCCAAATAAACAAAATTGATTAATAAGGATTTTAATTATATGACATTTTTCAAACGGCAAATTAGTTGTGCGTAATAAATTTCCTTAATTGAATGCTTATAAAAGGAAAGAAATAGCTTAAGCATCATTAAATAAATTCAAAATAAAATTGTTCTTAAAGAAATGAATGCACGTTGGGGGAACCGTCATAAAATATATTTGTATCCATTGATCTTACTAGTACTTAAACAAATTTAAAAGAATTAAATATTACGTAAATGAGTATATGTGTTAGATTATTAATTATTTAGAATAACAGTTTGTAAAACTAAATGAATAAAAAACATTATTTTTAAGGAATGTAATTAGCTAAAACGTCCAACTTATATTTGGTTATTGATCACATTCCTAGCATTAAAATAAATATAAATAACTTAAAATTCTCTTCCAAGGAATTTAATTCATTTCTCTCGATATAACATGGTGAGTTCTATTTTTAAAAGTTATACTACAAACCCTAAGCAAATTTCATAAATAGAACACTAGTAAATGAAATTTTAAAATTATAAAGTAAAAAAAAAAAACAAGCCACACCATAGTGAAAAATATTTAGCGTTTTTTTAATGTGGTTCATTTATATTTCGTTGCAACTTTTATCACAACAAACATTGTGAAATTACTTTTTTTCGGTTGGAGACAATATATCAAATCAGACTTCAATAACAGGCCAAAAATGTATATAAAACCCTTTTCGAAATAACTCATAAAACTAAATGTCTCAACATAAATAAAGAAAAATAACTAGACAAAAATATTTGTTTCGTACTTTCTCTTCCACTTTGTCCCTTGGGCTTGCAATTCATACTTTGTTTAATATGCAAACTATCAAAAAAGGTCAAGAAATATAGTGGCAATATAAGATTACATTTTAGAAAGTAAAGTTGGAAAAAAGAAAGAAAGTAGAAATGAAGCAAAAAAGAAACACATAAAATTGAAAATTTAATGGTGTTTGGGGAACTATTCCGTAATTAATTGCAACGAAACTTTACTTTTTTGCTAATATTTGATTTCCAAAATTTATCTTCAAGAAAATCTGTTTATGCAGAATTTCGTTTTAATAAAATGTGTTCTGGTTGGGAGTTATGTGTATTTATGTTCTCTTATAATAAGAAGGAAAAATTGAGTGATAAAACTACTTTTCCCTTAAACTATTTTAAACTGAAAAAATTGTTTACAAATAAAACAAATAACTGCGTGTTTTCATACTTTACTTCTTAAAAAGATTCCAACAATTTATCATTCATTAAACATTCCTTCTGTATATTTGTAAAAGAGATGAATACTTTTAATTTTTTCATTTATGAAGTTCAGGAAGAATTTCAGAAGAAATCATATTAAATACTAATTATATAAATTTATACTTAAATTTTTTTAAAGTTCGTCTCTTTCCTTTCTTTTATGAACTCAGAACTCAATTTAAAATTCATAAAGACTTTTTAACAAATTGCATTTTTGGCCAAATATTCTCAATATGAAACATTCCAAATTCTGAAAACATAGATAAGTGTTTTTAATTAGATTTGATTTCATGCTTAATAAACGTGCTATTTCAAATATAAATTTCAGAGAGGATTTCATTAGTTCTAGACTTACATAGAAAAAGTTAGCTCTTTTTTATTACTGAATGTAATTAAATAATAAAAAAAATTACGAAGCTTGTATCTCCATAAATTTATTATTTAAATATAAATACATTTTAAATCATTTGAATGGAATGAAGTGGAAATTTTTAGCACCTCAAATTGTAAATTTTTCAAATATTAGCGGAAAATAAAATTTAGCGACTATTCCAACGCCTCAAGTTCTTTATTATATCATAGTTTAACAAGACTTTCCCCCTAAACCAATTAGTTTTCATATAAAATATAAATTTGTTTCATGCTAGAAATTGTAGTTAATTGGTAATTGAAATACGAGTATAACTACATTCAATTTAAAGGAAGTAATATATAAATATAACGCAGGAGATCATCTAAAAATATGGAAAACTACCCCGGGGTTAAAATAAAAGAGATGTCTTTTTCACACACATCTAAATTCTGCTATTTTATGCGTGATATATTTATGATAAACAGAATTTAAAAAAAATAGTCGATAAGGTAAAATATATGAGATGATATATGCCCACATCTGCGGATGAATTCGGAAGAAAGGAAAAATTATTTCTCAATAAATATTTTTCTCTTATGTTTAGATCAGGGGATAAAGTGAATATCGAGAAATGCAGTTTGAAATTAAATGAATAAATGTTCAATAAATTACAAATATTATCCATATGCTTAAATTTTCTTAAACATCTCAGACTACAGAAGAATTAGCCTTGTCATGCTATATGTATAAAAAAAATTATTTTCTTTCATTTTTTATTTTTTTCCTTTCTTAATGCGGTACACATTTTGTAATTTTTTAATTTCTATTTATTTATTTTGGCATTTTATTTGCTTCTTGTATGTAAATAATATGTGGAATAAAAACTGTCGTAATTCAATACAGCAAATATGTTAAAACTAAAGTAAATATTGTCTTACGCGTAGATAATTATTATTATGTAAGAAAGTAGTAACTGTTTTAGAGACGTAGAATAATTTCGAAAATAACTGTTTAAAAACAACGCAAAGATTTCTATTGATTGCATCCTATGTATCAGTTATGTAACTAAGTTGATTTTAAAGTTTTAAAAGGAAGCTACACACTGTTTACTGAACACGTAACCCATATATATGGCTACGAGTTTCTGGATGCGAGTTTGAACAATTTGAACTTCTCGTCTATTTTCCTTATAAATGATAGTTAATATATTACAATATAAAATAGGCATATATAATCGTGTTAGCCAGCCACTGAATTTTTGAATATTTTATAATTATACATTTTACCCTTTGTTTAAATGGCGAATAACTGTTTGAGTAATCTAAAATTATTGTGATTTATACGAGTGTCAGGTAAATATACAAGAGGAACAAATGTTACAAATATATTATAAATAGAGAATGGGGTATTTTAGATGGGATTGGTAAAAATGAAATTCACTGTAGTGTTAACCTGTGATCGGTTTTAGAGTTTTCTTCAAAATTCAGGAGTGTGACGACATTCGCAACTCAAAAATTTGCTTCCATAACATTTCAAGTCAAGGAGAATTTTCGTAAGGTATTATATATATATATATATATATATATATATATATATATATATATATATATATATATATATATATATATATATATATATATTGTTTCAAAGATCGTTCTACGGGTGCACGAGTGAAATCAGCCCAACACGGTTGCTAAAAGCAAATGACGTTTTAATCTCAAGTATTGAGCACAGAAGTAGCAATGGTGGGAAAGAATAACACACAAATAAGAAACAAAACACTTGTATCGATTAGCAACACTACAGTAGAAAAAAAACTGCATTTATAAAGACAATCACAGTAGTATTAGTAAAATTCAGCTCACCACTTTAATTGTTTGCACTGTGGAAAATTTTCCGCTATCATGTTTCGTACAGATCCGACAGTCAATGTACATAAGGGTCGCTTCTCCGGAAATTCCCTTGGACACGCTGCCGAATGTACCTCGGCAAATCCACTCAGATAATGCCGATCACTTTCAATGGATTTCCCGAATAATCCCTTCCACCTTCGCATCTCACCCTCTTACAGCGACTCACACAGGTGTGACGTCACAGGAAATTTCAGAAATAATCTATAACCTTTGATCTAATCGAGTTTTCGCTGTTTCCAGCGCTTCGAAAAACATTTTGTAGCAAAAATCACCATGTGTATAGGCATGTTACCAATTCTGTTAGCAAGATTAAGTTGACATTACTTAAGCTTCCTTTGTATCCAATGAAATCTCTGTTTTTCCTACTTTCAAAAAATAACACTGCTAGAAAGTTTCATATTAGGTACATTAGAATATATAATAATTTTGTCGTTGAGAAACTTAGCTTTATATGCAAGGCAATGAATGAGTGTATATTAGTTTATATAATATATATCTCAATATTTAACGCAAAAGATACAAAAACTAAAATGGAATCTTGTTATATTTTTAAATATTTTTTTCTGTATGCTCATGTTCACGGTTTTGTATATTTTGATTCCTCCTTCAAGGTAAAATGCATTCAGTAACTGTGCAATGTTTCTCATTCTTACTTTATAATTAATATCAAATACTTCATAAAATATAAAACACTTTCCTTTTATTTCAAAACATTTTAGTCGTTCCTACACATTTATATCACAATTTCCAGAAATATATAGTCCTATATTAAATATTAAGAGGGAAGTTTTGAAGAAGATACATAATTTCTTATAAAATCAAGTATATTAGAAGGAATTCAAATGGAAAACATTTCTTATAAAACTAGAAGTTTTAAAGAATAAGTTAATTTCAAAACATAAGAAATTTATGTTAACTCCAAAGGATGAAAAAAATAAAATTTTTGGCCATAACCTAATTTTTTTAACCTCATTTTCACTTTGAAGAACATATAAGTAATTTCTTTCGAACAGTATAATTCTTTTAAAAATTGAAATAACTTTTTTTTTTCTCCTAAAACTTTGCTCCTATGTACTTTTTCAAACTAGTAAATACTTTTAGAAGAGGGTATTTCAGTTTTGGGGAAAGAATTATTTTCTAATTTTAACTCAAATTTTATTTTTGGTTCTTTAAAATCTACAATAACTATTTCTATTTATTTTTGTATTAACTACTTTTTACATGGGTTTTTCATTAAATAAAACAAATATTGATAATTCCGATGGGAAGTATCTTATGAAATTTAATTTTAATTCTAGTTTGAATTTTTGTTTTTCATTAAATTTCCTCATTTGCTCTGAATTAATTATTTTTGTTATGATTAAACTATTAGTAGTTATTGATGCATAGTTTAAAAACTATATTTGAAGTGTGTATAGAAAGGCTACGCACACTCATACTTGCAAAAGGTATGTGAATGAAATATGTTATTAAAAGAAATAGTTTTTTCCGTATTATTATGCCTTTATTTATAAATAAGATATTTAATTTAAGTGTACCAGGACATCAAAGCGAAAATAAAAAGACGAATTTTTGAACCTTTCTTTTTGTGGCATTTACGTTTCAAAAATTATTCTTGCAGCTTATGAATTTTGTGTGTCTAATAATGCTGTATCCCACATTTTATTGAACGATAATTATTTTTTGGTCAAACAGTTTTCCGTTCCCTTGGAGGTGAGTATGGATATGATTTATCAGATATATTTGTTATCAGGTATCATTTTTAAAATCTATATTTCACAAACATACAAAGAAAGTATGGGTGTTTAATTACCAATGAAATATAATGGCATGTATACAATATACTAGAAAAAAAAATTAAATATCCTGAGATATGTGATTATTCAGCTTTAATAGAGAAGGGAACTAATAATAACTGACTGCTTTTAAGCATGGAAAATGGAGAAATAACTAAATTCTGTTAACTCATCAATTAAAATCGGTTCTAGAAGCATACTTTGGCCACGCGATCCATTGAAACGTGGTTTGATTAATAGAGGAAAATTGGTAGTTAAACAATCGGAAGTTGGTTGGTAGGATTTGGTCAGGCGTTAAAAAATATTTCCGATTAGAGAAAGAAAATTTAAAAGAAGACAGCAAAATGATAACGAGGATGAATAATACACAAACACATTCACATACGTACATCTAATATATATATATATATATATATATATATATATATATATATAACAAAAAAAACGACGCACCAAAGCAGGGATTGCCCGATTATAAGGAAATTTCCGATGTAAAGACATTTGGACCGATCTTACAAAAGATTAAAATTTGGTGTCCAATAAATGAATAGTGAGAGCTACAGCGCATCGAAACTGCGCACTCAGCAGGTGTACATAAAAAGCAATTCTCAATCGGATTGTCAACTTGACGACCATCGAAGACGTGTCTGGAGATGCCCAGGGCAGCGTGCCGATCTTGCTTTCCTTATTGCACGCCCCACAGGCTCTCAACCAGGTGTTAGGGTCTCGGGTGCCATTTCCCTTGATAGCCGGCCCCATTTACTCGTCATTAGAGGCACACTGACACGCCACGACATTTTGATACCTGTTTTGCCACCGTTCCTTTTGCTGTACCCTGGCCTTATTTTTCAACAAGATAATGCCAGACTACATACGACATGTGTAGCTATGAATTGTCTTACAGCTTGTCAAACACTTCCTTAACCAGACTAGAGATGGGTCAACACTTTATTGAGCTCGTTATTCTGCAACTATGTGACTCTGAAATAAATCATTCAGTATTTCTGAAATTTCAATCGTTTTCTATTCTGTACGTAATTAACCTATTCGCTATTTTTTTTCTCCACAGGACAACTCCTTCTTGTTTTGTCGCTTTTTTTGTTATAGAGTGTATATATACATTTATTTGTCCGTATTTGGTATGTATGTGTGTAATCAAAATTTTATATAAGTATCAAATATTTAATTAAAAATGTTAAAAGAAAAGTAACTGTAAAAAAAAACTGGGTATCAAATAGAAAGAACAAAAATTAAAAATTAAAAAATCATGACTCAAAAATTATTTTGTAATCATACGATCTGACATCAAATGAAAAAAATAAAATAACTATACATTTATATAATATTTTTAATAAATTTTAAAAAAACTGAATTCATTTTATAAAATTTAAAAATTGAAAAGCTTAGAGAATTCTTATTCGAGAGGTCAACAATTCTCAGTAGGAATAGAAAGCCAATAAATAAAGAAAGAAATTAAAAATAAACAACAGTTAATGGAAAAAGGTCAAATTACTACGTAAGATAAGATTGTAAAACTACAATAAATAAAATGTTGTTTATATCATATTTAAAATCCTGAAACTAGTTTAGGGTGTTTTGCTGGTTTATATAGAATTGCAAGCCAAACTTACTCCATCAGTAATATGTTACATAAAGTGATTACGGAAACGAATGAGAATAACAATAAATTTAAATATCTAAAAAAAATAAGATATACTTTATTAAAATACAAAAGTAAAATTAGAAGTAATAGATCATTGATCTAGTTTTAAATATAATATAAATAAACATATTTAAGCATAATATAAGGTAAACATAATTAAACAAGAATATAGAAAAGATTAAAAAAGATTGAAAAAATACTTACTGAAATTCACAAATACATACACACACGAACATTTATATATGCACTCATACATATGTACTTTAAGCTTGAACAATACTAGTCATCAATTCCTCTGACAGTTTGGTCAGTAGATTTCAAAACTGTGTTATAAAACTTACGAGAGCGTAGTTGAATTTTTAATTTCAAAATATGCTTTAAAAATGACGATCAGCTCAAATATCTCAATTTATAAGAAGTAATACGTTAAAAAGATTTTTCTTTAACAAAAAAGTACAATATAAATATACAGTGCTAAATAAAACACTCCGAAAATATTACATTATTTCATGAAATTATGTAGATCTATACTACATGTGAAAATGATAAACAAATATTTTTGTTAATATTTGCAAGTATGGCGTGATTACAAATTAAATTTTAAATACATTTTTCCGGGAAACTATAAAATAATTCACATTGTGCATGAAATTTTTTTATGATATTGAAGAATAGAATGCTTCAATATAAATAAGCTGTGCAATAAAAATAGCAATATTTTAAATTGTTTACGAACATTATAATGTATGTCTTACACTTTAAGATTATAAAATACGAGACATATATGGAAGGAATATTTATTAGTTAAACATGTAGTAAAACAGGAAAAATACTTACGTCTTAAAATAAAAATTTGTCCTAATAAGCTATTATCAGCACGTTTAAAAAGTACCTGTAAGAAATTCTGAAAACTTTTATCGCAAAATATATTACAACAAAATATATAATCATTCAAATTATTTCAGGCGTAATGTACCTTCATAATCATCACAAGCATTGAAGAAACAATAACACATAATCGCTCTTTATGTTTTTCTAAAAGCAGTTTCAACACAAACGAATAATACTTAAATTTTATGCATTTTTCTGCTCATTTTAACAATATTGAAACTCATTTGTAAACTTCACGCCATTTGTTACTTGTCATCATATACGGTAGTATCGCTTTGGAATGCTAACGATGATCATTGATAAAGAAACATACAGAACGCTCAAAAATTTGTCATCATTATAATAAATAGAAGAAAGTTGATTACATGTTTAAAATGTTTCTCAGCAAAATAAATGATAGATTTACTTGCTTAACCAGTTTTGTTTAAATGCAAGAAATTACATTGAATAATAATAATTTTATGAGTAATTTGAACTTAAAATATCTTAAGACACTTGTATTATCTGAAGTTTTCCAAATAATTTTTGTTTTTATTTTATTTTTTTGTGTTTTAATACGTGTTTTTATATAATCCTGTTATTTTGAAGAAATAAATGAAATCTTAGAGATAATTATTAATTTGAATAGTTTCTCTAAAATGAAAGTAATTATTCTTTCAGCACTTTCACAGTAAGAGATACATAAATAAAGGGAAACATAATTAATATGTTAAGTAATGAGATTAGATAACATAAATTAATGAATTATTTTCAAATTTTTCATTAATTCTCCTTGATTATTACAGGGAGGAACTTACCAATAAATAATTCCAGTCAGCAATTAAAAAATCATAACTTTTATTATGTAATCGTTACCGCTAATTAAAACTATTTTTTGTCCTGAAAGTTTCTCAATAATTACTTCTTTTCTGCTGAATATACAAGTTTTCAACGACCTAAGAAAACAGTGCTTTTTTTTTATTCGAAAAGCATTAATGTTGGGGACAACTTTCACTCTATGCGTTTTCTATTTCATATAATTATAATTCCTATGTGGAAGTTCCGAGTATATACTGATGTATTTTATTAAATTCATTCCTTATAACTTTGTGATTTACAGAATTTTACAGTCATAGCTACAATAATAATTGAATTATTTTATTTTATTTTAAATGTGTGCAAAATAATTCGAATAAACTTAGGAGTTTTAAATTGCTTATTCTGACTTCTTCCTTTTATAGCTGTCACGCACTAAAACTAATTAATAAGGCACTTTTGTATTCGGTATAATACATTGAATGATTGTTACAACGTTTGATTACTCCACAGATTAAATAAGGATTTATATAAATAATAATTTAATACAAAATCCACAAATTTAAATGTAGCTGTTTCTTACTGAATTCAGTAGAATCCAATAAGAAACGATTTACACAGCCGTGGTGTCTCCTAATTTCTATATATTGTGTGTGTGTATATTTTACTAAGTTAAATTACAATTTAAAAACTAACCACTAACACATTTATAATTTCACACAGTCACAAGTAATCTTCTCGCTTATGTTATTTTTGGTCATGTTATTTCATTTATCTACCTGTGAACCATTCTCCAATAAGGTTTGCTAAAAAGTTTAAATATCAAATTTCGACTTGTGTCCTCGACAAGATAGTTACGACTAGTTATCATCAGCTTGAAAAAAGGCAGAGTCGTATTTTTACTCTGGCTGAATCAAATTATGTTTTATACTTTCACAAGTATATTTCGTGCACAATTCAAATCCGTTTCTCTCCTACGATTACCTCTAGATTATTTTGTGTATACATTTTTCATTATTATTTTATTACACTTCTTTTATCTGGCTCATTTGTGTAATCAAATTTCGTTTCATTCGGTCAAGGTTTTATTTTTGATTAAATTGAATTATAGTGTGCCCCCAAAAGGTGATTAGCTGAAGAAAGCCAGTAGCTAATCATTACAAAATACTGATAACTCTATTACATCCCAATTTAGTTGTCAAACGAGTTTTTGATAGAATTCTGCGAAACTCTTATAAAAATTGAAAAAAAAAATATTTGTTTAAAATTTTTAAAATTTGTAGAATTAGTTGGAATTTAAATGTAGAGAAATACATTCAAAAAGGTTAAAATTTTAATTATTTTTCATTTGAAATTAAAGGTTTTTTAAACTACTTATTTTATGTGAGTATTGCCAATGCAGTATATTAATATGTGAATATAATATATTTAGTATAAATATATTATTTCAAAAAATTGCTTTGATGATATTGTGTTATCTTAAATAAGAGTAAGTCCCTCTTTCGAATATGCTATTTTCTTAAAAAACCAGTTTTAATTTATTATTAATTTCTAGAGGTTTTATTTCATTTATTTTGTAACGTAGGAAAAAATATTGATTAAAAAGTTATAATTTTTTTTTTATCTGTATAATCTTCGATTTTTACATTACATAGAAATGTGTAAATTAAATGCCTTTTCGTTCACCTAAATGCATTAAGTGCCATACATTTAGGCATTGAACATGTGTTCAACGCTTATTGCTGCTTATTGTCCATTAACGCTTATTATTGAAGACATTTTATACGGAACATATTTAACAATATTTCCCACAGCTCTAAATTCCTATATCTTCCCCTTACATAATGTGTGCAGTTATTGCCATGCTATTCCAGGTGCATTATAATTCATACTATACCTGTTACAAAACTATTTCAACAGCTAGTCAAACAATTGCGTAGGATTCTATTGCGAACAATAGTCAAACTAACGTAAGATAGAAGAATGAAAAATATGATTAATTCTAATGAAAAATAGGATATAGAGTTAAATGACTTCAATATAGACAGACAAATTCAAAGCTTTATGAAGACAAGTTGAAGCCACTGATGAAATTCACTGAAGCATAGTAGCTTCATATTGAAAACATCACTTCTAACCAAGTTTTTTTCAAAAGATAGTTGATTTCGCTTTTCTATCAGCTTTTGTGTGTAGCCACTTATGTAAATAAGTATTTTCCTATATTAAATTCAGTCTCAATTAATCGTGAAACAGGTTGCCTACTGAAAATTCAGAAGCATATATTCTTCTAAAAACAATGAACTTTCAGCCAAATAGCGCAAACTTCTCAGGGATAATGAAGCAGCCTCAAGTAACCCATTAAAATAATTTAATTTTTTCAATTAAATAGGAGTTCATTTTAATTACATGGTGTTCATTTTACTGCTAAAATTATATGATTTTAAAGATGTAAGTAGAGATTTGATGATAACGAATTTATAATTCTATATCTAAGGTATATTGGATTATTTCATTTGTACATTTTAATTATTTTTTTTCTGCATTCAAAGATAATGTGTTATATGAAATAGAAGTGATGTGATCCTCCAGGAAAACTTATTGTGAAAAAATATATATAAAATGACCAACATAAAAACCTTACCAACCACTGATCTAGAGCATAGAAAAGATGTAAAATGGCTCCTGGAAACCAATCTTATCGGATTTTATTGGTTTATTTAATCGAGTACATTTACACCTTACTTAGTGAAGTTGTACACATTTACCGTTTCTGGTAGTTTTATGAGATTATCAGCTACCTTACCATTCCTCTTCATAGTGCTCAAGATGCAGGCATTTTTTTTCCCTGTATACACCAATAAACAGTATGTAACAAATTGTTGGTCTTTCAAATAAGCATTTGATTAAAATCGTTTGGAAGTTGTACCTTTGCATATCAATGGTAACTCTCTTCAATTTAGACGCATCGTACCAACAATAAGATTTCCTTTTCTTAAAATAGAATTGGCAGATGTCTCAGATAGAATACCAATGGCCGTTTTGATGTTATATCTCCTTAAAAAGAAAACGATCGATCCATTTTTTAACGGTAAGTTCATCAAGCATCACACATACATTTTATTCTTATATACATAAACCCATTCAAGAAACATTTGGTTTAATATATATCCACAGTTAGCTAATCTTGTAATCCACGTTAATCAGGCTTGTTTGTAATGTAATGTTCTGTATAAATATGAAACGTGTATTCTGAGGCAAAGACCGTTCATCTACTGTTACAGGCTATAAGACATGTTTGACTATTTTCTACGAAAGGCGACCATAAATTGGAATCAAGGACTTATTTTTCCTGTTCAAGGTAAATTGAATTAGTTGATTTATCATTAAATCACAACAACGAAGAATTTCTTCGAAACTTTTTCGCCTTGAAATAGTGTCCTTGAATTCTGGAAACTGCTATACTTTGACCATAAATTGTTGAAGTCTAGAACAGTACAATTGTTCTTCTTATATTAAATGCTACAACAAAATGGTATAATTCTTTTAAGGGAAGGCCCAATGAATCTAATATCATTTAGCAGCAAGTCTCTTTTTTCTCACATTTTTTAATGTGTTTCAATAAGGGTTCGGAAAACAGCAAACGCTAAAATGAAACTTCATTTCCTCCGACATATTTCTTAAATTTGTAGAACATCCTATTTTATCTTTCAATACGTTTCCCAAAACATATATCTCAGACTTAATAGAGCATTCAACAGGAAATTTGTATTTAATTCCATCTAGACCAGGAAGACTGTCTCAATAGCCAACAATATGTTACGCGAGATTGTCATCACCTATTTCTTCTTAGGAGTACGAGCTTTATTAACAAATTTTTCATTCGGAAGAAATTTTGAAATTTGATTCTGTATATTCATTGTAATCGTCGTCGTATTTATGAAAAAAATCTCAAAACTCATCAATATTCAGTCGTTTTGACAAGGTATTGAAAAAATAGCTATCATGCACATGTAGTCGTCAATGCTAGAAACAATGCTACTGACTCCCATTCGTTTGCGATGGCTCTGCAGAAGAGCACAATCGTGATTAGAAAAGAGTATTTCAAGTGTTAAGGCTCAAAACTTTAAGGCATTTCTTTTACTGCTACAAATGCTCTAGATAAAATTATAATTTACACTATTGTTATGAAATAATGGGAAACAATTTTCTTACATACATAGAAACCTGAAATATATAATTCACGTCACAACATTTCAATCAGCTAACACAAATATTCTTAAAGTAATATCGCTTCTCAAAGTAACACAGCACACAGTCAAAATGACAACTCCATTCATTCTAGTGTTAAAGTTATAATATTAATATGAAAGGAAATGAACTTAAAAAATATAAAATATAGATTTAAAATTATTTGAAAAATTAAGTTTAAAAAAATGATGAAGTTCAGTGTAAATTCAATTGATTGGAAAATAAAAATGTTATTTGTTATTGGTTTAACTTTCGAAGGTTTTTTTTTTCTCTTAAAGAAAAGTTGAGGAATTCCTTTCATAGAGAAGAATTTTCTTTTAATTAGAAATTTTCTTACAAAAGTTATCTACTAGATATTTTTTCAGAAGTAATATATATTTTTAGAAGAGAAAATACAATTATATTGTCGAATTCTGTTTCAAAAAAGATAATTTTGATGAAGAGCTGGCTTTCTTATTTTAATCAAATATTTATTTTTTCCTTTATTCCAGTCTGACAGAACTCCTTCAATATCTTATTGTGACATATGATTTCTATATGAGTCGTCTACAGAATAAAACAGAAAAAGAACATAAAATGATAGGGTACCGAATATAAAATTTCTTTTAAGCAAACCTTTGGTTTTCTAACAGAGTTTTGCAAGTTTGTTGAGAATTTGGTCATCAATATTTCTTCACAATTATTGAAAAAAAATTAATAAATGTTTTCAAAATCTAGAAAAAATGTTGAATAGATTGTGGTAAACGTGTAACTGAAATTTGTATATCAATATTATTGTAACATTATCCATATTAAAGATATTTAATTAAAATGTGATGAAAAAAATGATGTTAAGAATTTTAGAAATATAGTATAGCAAGAAATTTACAAAGAACATACAAAAATATTTATTTATATAAATCCTAAATTATATAAATATATAAAACACCTTTTATGTGTCCAATTTCTTCCTCACTGTTTATTTGGGTAATCGATTGGATTATTATAATGTTTCTGCGTTTTTTTTAAATTTTGCTGGCCTTTTTTTCCTCTCACATTCCTGTTCCTTCATTCGGACAAACAGTTCTTTCATCATTGTTATAATTACATATTGGGCTCAAGTGATAGATACGAGAGTGAATTAAAGACTCGTCACAGAATCGAAGTGAAGAAATAATAATTCATCTTAAATGAAGAGATCTGAATTATGATCTGTTTATTAAATTTGATTTTAATATCAGACATAAAAATGATGACTGGCTGAGAGTCAAATTTGAGTGTGAAGCTGTTTTCTTGCAACTATTTGCATAAAATACAACTTTGTACCAATAATACATATTTTAATGTACAAAAAAATATGTATGAATACAATATTCATTAACATTAATAGTACTAAATATTTTAACATCCCAAAGAAATTCGAACAAAGACAGAACAGAATCACAAAATTGAAAGTTTTAATCACATACTGTTTTTTCATCATAAATGTCCACTACAACACTGTTAAAGGGTACAGCTACAAATACTATCATTATACTGGAACTCATAAACACGAGCTCATCATTATTTCGTATGTTTTTGATTCCTTGAAAATAACGTTCAGTGTTTTCAATGGTTCATTATATTTTTATACCGTTACTTGAACACAAAAATGCGTACTACATGCCACCTGGAATTTATCTCAGAATATTCCCGAGTTTTCAGAATATTAAAAGAATTAACATTTGCTTCTCTTTCCGTGTTCGCCTTTGCCACGGTAGCCTAGTAGCCTTAGCTTCGGATTCGAGGCCGGTGGTTTTCGTTCAGACGCGGGTTCGATCCGTGGCCACGCCGTGTAGCCGGGGCTGATGCACGTTAAATCTGTCGGGGCCTTAAGTCCTCCTGTTGGCGTGGTGTGGAAAATAGGAAAGGAGGTGCCAGCTCAGGTGTCTTCCTCATCACTTGAACGAGATTCAAAATTATGAAGTCCATCACCAATAGCCCTCGTGTTGCTTCTAGTGCAACGTTAATAGAAACTAAACTAGAAAACTCTACGAGTTCGCTTAAAAGAAATGTTCAAATTCTAAGAAATTTTCTTTGGAATAAAATAAATCTTAAATGTAAAGGGTTATTCCTTTCCCATTATAAAGTACTTGTTCCGCCGAAATCCCGTATAAATTTGTTTTCAAACTTCCTAAAACATAAAGGTTATACCGACCTTTTCCAAAGCTTGGTAATACATATTTTAACAAACCACAGACTTTAAAAACATTTTAATTTATCTCAATGATTAATTTTTGAATGAATTTGTGTGTTAGATTTCTTACATATTATTAAGTTTCCTCTAAGTGAACAAAGTACACATAATAAAGAACTAATTTATTAAAAAAAGTTCAAAGAATGTTAATGAGAGAAAGACATAAATTATAAAATAATATATGCATAGAATTTTCAAGCTAAACCAAAATATAAAACCCAATAAATATATAAGATCCAATAACATAAATCCAAAATTAGTCATCAATATTACGAATGAAAAAAATAGATTTATTAAACTAATTAAACTGACCATCCAATCGAAACAACGTAATTAATATGTCCTGTTGGTTAGTGATGTCCTTTAACTATCTGTCAGATAGTTAAAGGACATCAAAACATTATATTTCCCTGTTAGGACCACCATAAAACTAATAAAATTATAAACATCGGAAAATGATGGAAGAGTTTTCGAAATGGTATGAAACTTAATTATTATGTATATTTACATTATTCGCTATTTATGAATTTAATCCATATTCTAAAAGGGAAAAAAACTGCTTAAAATAAGAATGAGAAAGTATCATAAAGAGACCAATATTCAAAATGTAATGATAATCAAATTAAAATAAAAATAGAATAAAAAAGAAATGAGAAAGGGTCGAAAATTCTGAAACATTTGACAATCCTATACTTTTACAATTAAAAAGAGAAAACAAATAAAAATATAGATATATCAATTTATTTTACGCAATAACTATCATTTTTGAAAAGAAGGGATTATGAATTGAAATGAAAAATTTAGTCTTGGAAAAATTGATAATGAAGCAAAACACTACAGAGGAAATCATAATTTATCTTCTCAAGATTTGTGGGTGATTACATTTGTGAATTATGTGCTTTTTAATATAATATCTATGAGCTATATATTACACTTAATTTATGATTTGTAAAATATGTATATATGAAGAAACACTAATTATATGAAACGGTAAATTTATAAGTGACAAACAGATTATTTTTACTAGATGAGAGAGTCATTCTTTTATGCTTGAAATAGAACATTTCTCCCTAGCAAATACAAGAAACAAAGTCTGGTGCCTGAAGAAATAGAACTTCCCTTTTTTTTCCTAGCCTAAACGTATTTATCAGGACCGAAACTCCTGACCATGGCAAACAGTTTCGGACATTTTCTGCTACGCGTCGCAGGTTTTTTGAAGAAAGTAGGAGCCAATTCCTCTAGAAATGACCCAGGTGTTTTTTATTTCCTTCCACGGTCATGACTGGTTTTTCTTCAATATAGTAGTCCTTTCGATCGTTGAAGCCTAGAGATAAATGAAAGACCTCTGTAGCTATTGACGTGTCACCGTTCTCTGAATAGTTGTAAAGAAAGTTTGGTTAAGTTGTAATTTTAAGCAATCGTTTTTATTTGATAGCGAATGTATGTTTCTTCAGATGTGATCCCGGCATATTAAGACAGCCATTAATTATTCTATATAATAATGAAAATTCAAGTTTATTTCTTTCAGGTACATATTTTTATTTACTAATTTTTAAAGCTTATTTATTTTAGAAAATAACTTTTGCAGACACTATTCAAGGAAGTTTGAAGAATCATTATAGTATTTCGCATAGACTGTAAATTGTACAATTCTAACCACGTTCTGAAATTATGAATTTCACTTAATACGAATCAAAATACAAATTTGGTTTCTCTCTGAATAATAACACATTTTAAAGTAAAACTTGGGTAGGATTGGTTATAGTTAAAGAGAAAATAGAACCTTCATATACAGTACACAAATTTTGTATAAACTTGCAATAAACGTCCATTCTTGTGAATATGTGTCTAAACACAGGATGGAGTTTTAAGCCTTTATAAGTGAATAATGTTTTATTAGGTTTCAGTTTTACATCTCTGACTGGATAGAAAAAAATTTGCCAAACAAATTTTATTACAAAAGGTCTACATTAATTTCTGATTATTCGAAAATACCAAAAAAATGTTATAAGCATTTTTTTTCAATGCAGGAAATATAGAATTCATTAAGAAATCCTAATGCTTATATAAAGAGGTTATATTTAAAGAAATATGTTTTTAAATAAATAAAAAATATTTAGTAATGTATTATAAATTTTACTTATTTCTTATTATCAAACTTGCTTCCACTGAAAAAAAAAAAAAACTGAATTATTTACACTAAATTAATTTCCTTTATAAAAAATGTAATCTTTATTCAATTAATTTTGCAGAAAGACTAATTTCTAAGATATATTTACCACAGAATCTTCCAAAATGCTTGAATTATGTATAGCTGATTTCTTGAAAGTATTTTATGATATCTGTGTAACATTTAAATTAGTTAAAATTTCATTTAATGGCCGGCATTTTTATCATAAAATTACTATATGTCTTTATAAAAATAGCTAGTTGGAAAAAAGAAAATAAAACTAATGTTTTTTTTCCCTTTATTTGTCATTTTTAGAAAAAAAAAATTATTCATCTCATAACAAAAATAGTATTTTTTGTACATAAAACAATCAAATTACAATAAATTATTTAAATTTCGATAACGAATCGGATATTTAGGTTTTAAAAGTTTCAATCATAAATTAAATGTCAGTAAAGTAATGATGTCTAAAATAATCCTAAAGTAATGAAAATTCCACTTGTGTTTCACCAACTTTTTACGAGCCTGAAATATCCCGTTTTCAAGTAATAAATAAAGAAATATTTATATACGATTATATTTCTGCCCAGAAATACAACCTATATGCATTAAAATATCTTTACTTTTGGATGAAATTGAGAAATGAAATATATTTATCAAGTGTTTGAAAAAGAATCCTTGGTTTGAAAGTAATTGTCTGTCATGTAATAAAACGGCTGCCGATTAATGATGAAAGGTTATGAAAAATAAATGCGAAACGCTTCATCATCTTTACGGACATTTAAAAGTTTAAAGAGGGATTTGAATAGGAAATCTAATTTTTTCACTTATAAGCAGCAAGTTGAATAGTTTGAAATTAAATAATCCAAATTTGTTCGAGAGAGATTTTTTAAAACTGTCATTCAAGAGTTAACGCTTTATTCTGAAAATAATTTATAAGGTACTTTGAAAAAAGTCTGTTTAGATACATTTAGCGGTTGTATTGTTAAATCTGTGCATTAATAAAACAGCTTTCAGCACAATAGGCGAAAAAATTAATTCTGTGATACTTAATCTTCTTTTTAACACTTCACACAATGCCTTTGTTTTGTACTCGTTTAGTCTAAGAAGTGCCTTTTTTAATAAATGGACGCTATCGAAAACACAAGAAATGTTTCAACGGCAATGCCAAGAACATCAATTTGCCTAGAGCATTTGTCTCTCTCGTTGCGTTATTTTTCTTTTATTTCCTCCCTCGAGAGCACAAAGGTGTTATATAGAACTTTGAAAGTCACTTGGCAAATAATAAGATGGTTAAAAACTTTTTTGTGGTGTGTCGCTTCATGAAGTGAAAACCGTATTCAACGTAAAACGAAAAACAAAGAATTTTACCTTCTTTGAAACAAAGGATATTTCGATTATACATGGTTGAAAATCTTAATGTTTTTTAACTTATGTTTTTTTTTTCTAATGATAATTATATAGTACTTCATATAACGGAATGAGATGAAATAGATTTGAAAATTTCTTTTATTATCAGACAATTTCTGCCTAAACTATGTATATTTATTTTAATAAAATGTATTAAGTATAATGGATGACAAAAAATAAGAAATAAACAACAGAGATAAAAATTATATCTTTGCATGAAATACGGGAATATTAAAGTATATATTATTATAAAAAATATATATATTTTAGTTCATCTGATTAACATTTATTCATAGTTGATAAATAAAGAAGATATTTTATTCACAAAATAAGATTCAATTATTTTCATTGAAAATGAATTTAACTAAGAATAAAATGTTTCAATTTTTCAATACCTAAATTTTTTAAGCATTAAC
>BMAW01005920.1:7416-18010 GCA_019974015.1 Nephila pilipes | reverse complement strand
GTAAGTAGAAAAAGACTAAAAAGAAGGGATTGGAGAAGTAAGCTCAACTTTAAAAACAGACAGGTGCGTTTTATAATTCCTTAAGAGATACAAGTGGTCCAATCAAAGCAAAGAGCCAAGCGGTTGCCGGAATCTAAACACTACTGTCAATTCCTAGTTGGATTATCAAGACGATACCAATAATAAAGATGAAATTATGAAGTGTTCCAAACAGGAACAGAATTCAACGGGTTTAATTAGTCAATGGATATTACCAATGGAAAATCCGACACAGGATAATAACTCAATCGTATAGGCTACTCAGATCGAATAATTTTAGTTAGAAAAGTTCCATTATTTCCTTTGCTGGATTTTGATTTTCCGTTTCACGATCAAAATCGAACATTTAATTCAAAACAATATCACATGAGTTTGAAAAATATAGAACAAGTCTCGAGAGGTTCGTTGGTATATTCTGTGCTGCTATTCTGAAGCTGGTATATTCTGTGTTGCTATTCTGAAGCTGGTATATTCTGTGTTCTGGTTTTATTGCTCACTTTCTTCTATTTTGGTTATTCAAAATTTCCTTTTCAAATAAAGATTACAGATACTCGGGAAAATATTGGTGAGATAAAGAAAGAGCTTGAAAACTCAAAAACCCTAGCATGTGATTTGAAATGATGGGAAGAGCTAAAACTAAAAGTAGAAACTTGTTAGACAGTAAATTCAACTACACATCCATTTAGTAATGCGGAAATTAACCATTAGTATGAAGGTGACACATATTTTAGGAAAATTCCAAAATGCTATTATGGACTATTACGTGATAACATTATGTTCTCCATTACAAAACATGTTCAAAATGCGAAATATTATTTGGTTATTCTTCGTTGTATTCTCGAGGCGAGTAAGGTTGAACAAATGACATTTGTATTAAAGTATACTCGTATTAATTAGAATTAAGATTTGAATGTAAATTTAATAAGCATTTTGGGGGGTTTGTTCCTATTGAGAGAGATCTACTGGTAAGGAATTATCTCTTTATTAGAAGAGTTATTAGGGAAAAGGGGCTGAAAGTGGAAAAAAACGAGAAGTCAAAATTACAACAATGGTTCATAATTGAGAGGCGATGCACACTCACAAATCGAGAATAAATTGGCATTTATAACTTTGAACTCTAGAGAATACCTTATACCTCACATACCTAGCAGCAATAATTTACCGATTTGGAAACTCTTTTTTGGATGCAGCGAACTTTTTTTAACATGGTTCAAAAGCTATATACATTTTTTTGCCTCTTCTACTTTTCGATGGGCCATATTCAGAGAATATTTCAATATTCTTACACTGAAACAACCGAGCGACACTCTTTGGAAAGTTGTATAGATTCCCTAAACCATTTACATGTTTAGATAGCTCAAAGCCATGGGTAAAAAGGAATTGCTCATACATTGTAAAGATCTCGGAAGCGTTTTGACAAGATGGTGATTCCTCTGGACTTAAATTTTAGAACTGGCTGACGAAATAAGCCTTGTTTCTTCGCTTTTAACATGGAACAAGTGTCATGCTCATAATTTCATTATTTCCCTTATATTTGGGCAAAATTTGAGTTGAATCCTGTTTAAAAATGTAATGAACATTATTGTAAAATAGATCACGGATAGAAAGCAATAGTTTTGGTTACAAGGTTTTGCTTTCTCTCATTCAGCGTTCTTTCAATTACCTGTACACAATCTGCTGACATGCATGTCTATATTATTCTTTGCTTCCAAATGAGGATATTTTACTCTCACCATATAATGTTGACCCACCTATGACCATATAATGTTTTCATTGGTCGTCTGCTCAGTCACACCCAGTTCATCGAATTCTTTGATGACATTGCTGTAGATCGACAAGTTCGGTTTTTTTTTTTTTTTTTTTTTTTTGTGGAATAATAATTTGCCCAAAATTTGATAACATTCTTATTGTTCTTGAACTCACACAAGCACCAAATGCATTCAGGTTGTTTTTGGTGCTTTCATATGACATTCGTCTGCCTGTAAGGCACACTAATACTATGTGTGTGTCATCGAGAATCTTAATATACTTCCCCCTTCCTTTTGCCTTTTTTCAAGCTGTTTCCTGAGAACATAACCGAAAATTAACGTACTCCAGTCGTAATCACATTTCGACCTACTTGACTTGCATTTTTAGAGCATGAAACACCACTTGTGCGCTAAACATCAATCTTAGTTCTTTTTGTAGGAATGCAATATTTGTTCCGTTTGGAATATCGAAATCAGAAGAATATCAATACTCGCTGTTTGTGTTGTCATTTACTAAATGAAAGATCTCTTCTTTCGCATAAACACAAACGTTTATTCACAACTCTAATAAGTATACTATTTCGTTTTAAACCACGAAATAACTCTTTAAAGCAAAAATGGCGTAAAATTACTCATTAACCCGTTCGCTCCCAGCGTATCACAGGCGATACGCTCGTGTTGGCTCTCCTGTGTCCAGCGTATCACGGGCTATACGCTCCGTGAGTGTCTTCTACGGCCCAGCGTATCAATAGAGATAGAACGTTTTATTTGATTTTTTTTTATGTTACTATATGGCGTTACAATACCGCGAAATCTATATAGATTGGTTATTTGGAGTGTTGACCTTGGTGGTATGGGCTTGGATCTCACTTCTGGCTACAAGGAGGAGAGGGTAATTGTTAAAAACACGTGTTGCTGCACGGCTCTTTAAATGTAATGACATGATTTAAAGGGCGCACTTTATTCGGTTTGCTTTTTTCTTTCTTGCTTGCTTCTTAGAAGTTCGAAAGAGAATTTATGGCCCTTTATGGGGGTTAGGGCTTTTGGTAGCAGATGTTCTCAGCTGTTCGTTTCATTGGGTTGATTTTTATTTGTAGCGACAGTCATGACGAGAAGAAAGTATTTATCTAATACTGATATTTGCGAAATAATGAATGAATCTGACAGTCATATTAGCGAAAATAATCCAAATCTGTGCATAGACATTAAAGTAAAAAAAAAAAAAGGACTAAGATGTGCCCTTTGCTCAAAATTTGCTTGAAGCGTCAAAATATGTGTGTAAGACATGTGACGTTGTACTATGCATTGAATTTTTTTTTATAAATATACCACACAGCAAAATAAGATTTATCTTTTATATCTATATATTCCATATAATGGTACATCATTACACCATGAAATTTATGCAACATATGTAAATATATTTTGTATTTTCTTAAAAGTATGATTTTTTATGTATAAAACATTCAATTTTCGATTAAATCTTTTTCTTTTGTATAAATTGAATTTAATGCTTTTTAAATAATATATGAAAATATTTTAATAAATAGCCGATTTTAGAGGAATTTTTTTCACGAATTAGGCTTAATATCTAAAATCGTCTGGGCACAGCGTAACTCTCCGCGGTAAGAAGCCGCGGGCCCAGAGAAGCACTTCTTTTTTCTCCCTCCGGTAGCGAAAGGGTTAATTTCTCGAAAAAACATAAAAATATTACCCAAAGCCCCTTTCTGCGTACACAAACAAGAACAAGAAAAAAACTCAACTGTTGCCATTCGCAACTAAAAAACTATTAAAAAGAAAGATACTAATAAGGTAGAGTGTCAATTCGACAATATTTTCTTTGGCTTGTTTTCATTACTCAGTTATTATCGGTAATACCAATGGACTAAATTCACTGAATCATGTGATATATAACAAACAAACCGGTGTGATCTGTGTTTACATAGGATTTCCTTATATGTAAGTCATATATATATTGTATATCCACACTTTATTTCGATTAATGTAGTTGATATCATATTTCTTAGTTTATTCAACAATTTGCATACGGCAGGAAATAATATGAGTATAATTTTATGTATATGTAGTCTTATTCTCGTTTAATAGTTAAAATATCGTTCGGTAAGCTAAGCGTATTTGAACTTACTTCCGATATAAGCTATAAATTATTTTCTGCTTTAAGAAGATACATTTTCGAACTGCTAATAGCCATTGAGTTATTTTCATCTTTTTGTTTTGATTAAGCTTATTTTATATTTCAACTTATTTCATTTATAAATATTGTTATGGTACTTATCTATTTCGTCAGCGCAAATATCGCCAAGCAGACTTCATTGGCGACGACACACAGTATACACATATTCAGTTTAGCATCATTTGTATCATTTTTTGCTACTTTATGGCTTGCGCGAGTGAAACAGAAAAGTACCTTAAATTTTAAAGAAGATCAGTAAAAACACTTTTTTAAATACTAGAAAATAACAGTCACATGTTTTCATAATTATAACAAAATGTTTGTATGTAAAACAAATAAATTTGCTGCCATTATTTCAGCTCTTTGATAGAAGAATGATTCAATACCTTTATACTGCAGCAATCCAAAATTTCAATTTTTGCATTTATTTAGGTGAAAAATATATAAAACAAAGTTTTGTGATAATTTCTTATTCAATTAAAGAGTAGTATATTTAGTAAAATGTAAGTTACTTAAGCTTATGAAGCATATCACATTTCATAAACGCATTGCAAAACAAACGAATAATAGACTTGTTTACATCGCCGAATATCACGTGGTCAAGTTATCATGTGATCGTGACGTCACATGAATTTCGTCCATTTAACCATAATTTATATTATTGTAATTTAAATGCAAATAATGTTGCAAAAAATCCCGAAAATAAACCTGCATGTTAAAACTCGTAAGTCGTCACCGTATTCAAATCAATGATTGTGATTGGCTAATTAATGTTTATATTCCTATTACTATCTAAACTCAACCACATACTTGCGTTTCCTTTTGAGAATTAATTTCGTATAATTTTTTTTAAATATTAAGGGTACTCGAATTTGGCTTTTTTAAAATTTCAATTTATAATTAAATTTTTGTTTTAAATATGATATACGAGTATAAATGTTTACATTACGCAAAGCAGTTCAAATTCCATAAGCCTTTAAGTTTGAAAAATATAAAAATCTCAAAAAGTGTCCATAATTTTGGCCACCACTGTAATTAAAATTAAGTAAAAGAGTTAAGCGAATAAGTAAGATGTAAATTTGATTCCCTATTAGATCACTAAAATTTGTGATTAGGGTTGTTAACGAATATTAACACATCGCATTAAAAACAACACTAGGCCATTGGCGATGGACCTCGTAATTTTGAACCCCGGTCAAGTGACAAGAACGACACCTGAATTGGCACTTAACTCTCCAAACTTTCATACCATTCCCACTGGAGAACTTTGGCCCTCGACCAAATTTAACGTGCATCAATCCCACTGCGAGGCGTGTCTATAGTGACATCATGACTCGTACCAACGACTCAAAGAAAACAATACCATCCGTGACCACGACCACTAGGCTACCGAGGCGACACATTAAAATTTCTAAAAACCATAATTAATGTTTAAAACATGTTTAAACAATAAGTAAATGACAGAATAAGCCTGTTTATAGCTGATAAAAGTAGTTTTCCGTGAGAGGTACAAACGAAAAAAAAAATTTTTTTAATGAGTTATTTAATTTTTACTCACTAAATTTAGAAATAAACAAAATTAAATCCGTTATATTTAGTTTAAGGAAAATTATAGTATAAATGAAGTGTTACAATTTTATTACCTTTCCCGTATTTGTATACCTTTCCCGTACAATTTATTACCGCGTTTCCTTTTTCCTCTAATGCTATTTAAATTTCAAAGGAGAATATCGAAATTTTGAGGGGCATCCAAATGCTTGAATCTATTTTTGAAAATCCACATTTTACTTAAAATTAAGTAAAGGAATGCATATCACCTATTAATATATATTCACAGTTATGACATTTCAAACATTACATTCAAATTTAGTAAGAGGGAGAGAGAGAGAAGATGACTAAAAATACTTCTATTTAATTCAACTTTCAAATTATATTCTTTGTAGTAACAACTAGTGTTTTAAAACTTTTTAAATACACTCATGGACAAAAAAAAAAAAAAAAAAATTAGCGCACCAAAAAGGAGTCGTCAAAATGAAACGAAATTTTACATACGTAATGACTACTTTGATATAAGTAAATGATTAGAAAACAAAGAAAAAGGATCATTTATTTCAGAGAAAAAGCTAAAAGAACGGAATATTTAATACCCTGTTGAACCCCCTGTAGCGCGAATGCACGATGCGATACGATCGGGCATTGAGGCATACAAGTTCTGTATGAGACATTTCGTTCCATATTTGCTGTAACCTTGCCTCTAGTTCGTTCAAACTCGTGGGATGCCCAACTCGCCGTCCCAAATGATCCCAGATATGCTCGATTGGAGGCAAATCTGGCGATCGGGCAGGCCAAGGAAAGGTAGTAACTGTGCGGAGACAGTCTTGGGACATCCTTGCCGTGTAAGGCCGAGCATTGTCTTGTTAAAAAACGGCTCCTGGGAGCCGTTGCATGAGTGGCAACAAATGTGGTTGCAGGATATCATGGACATACCGCTGGAAGGTCATGGTGCCTCGGATCAATACTAGGGGTGATCGTGTATTGTAGGCAATGGCACCCCATACCATCACACCAGCTGTGGGAGCGGTGTGTCGCTGTAAAGCAAAGGCAGGATTGAGGCGTTCACCACGGGGTCTCACACACGAACGTCATCACTGCTGAGATTGAATCTGGATTCGTCGCTAAAGACAACCTGGTTCCATTCCGCTGCAGTCCAGTTTCCTCATGTGCGGCACCATTCCAAACGGAGGCGTCGATGGGTGGGCGTCAAGGGCAGCACACGTAATGGGCGCCGCGATCCCAAATGTCCTTCAGCCAGGCGCCTTCGAATGGTTCTAGAAGACACAGGGGCCCCTAGTGAAGGTGCTACCTGTGCCTGGATGGCGGCCGATGAAGCTGTTGACTGTACACGTGCATTTCTTAGGATGTGGCGGTCTTCTAGACGACTGGTCTGCCGAGGGCGTCCTGAGCCTGGTCTTCGTGTAAAGGACATCTCTCGGATCCACTGGTCCCAACACCTCCTCACAACAAAATCAGAGCGGCCTAATTGACGAGCTACTCTCCTAGCTGACCACCCAGCTTCCATCATGTCGATGATTCTCCCCCTCTCAAACTGCGACAGCTGCTCATATTGTCTTCGAAAACGGCGTAATGGCATGTCTGTCGCAGCTTTTCCTTTGTAAACGATTCAGCACACTCAAACAATCTTTGGTTACCTGTTTTATACTCCACGGAGAACGACGTTCAATGCCCTCTATCGGCTATACATAATACGCAATCACGCTGCATTTCTAATCATTTGCATATCTCCCCGACGTACACCTTCATGCCAAGTTTCGTTACGATCCCGCAATTATTAGTACGTTAATTTTTTTGTCCATGAGTGCATTTAACCCAAATTTTTACAAACTGTCATAAATATTTACTGTGTTTAAACATTTATTTTGACTTGTAGTTTCTAAATTGTGATACAAAAAACTAAAATTCTTAAGTCAGACATATTTTTCGATAAATTTCTTACATCATTATTTTATGATGGAATGAAGATCCAATAAAATGCTATTTACGCCGATAAATCTTTATTTCAAGCAATTTTAACATATCTCGTTAACATTACGTTTGCCTAAGCATTACTTTACTTTAAAAATAAATGTTTTGTTCAGCAGTGAAACGATACACAAATGATAAGCACTTTTTAACATATCTCTATCAACTGATGAAGTGGCCACGTGATCACACTGTGGCATTGATCACACTTGTTCGTGATGTCATGAAAACCCGCGTGGTGTGTGGATGGAAATTTGGAGAGGGTGGTGCTAGCTCAGGTGTCATCCTCATCTCTTGAAAGATATTCAAAACTACGAGGTCCATCGCCTTCGTGTTGCTTCTGAGAGCGACGTTAATGAATAATCAATAAAAAAAAACTCTATTGGTGTGTTATCTTAATTTATATGTGAAAACAAATCCAAAATATGACAGAAAATAAAGAGTCAAATTAAACACATTTTTTACTGTTTCATAACTTTTACAATTGTTAGGTCCGACTTTCTTGCCTCTCTTCAGCTCAGACGTTTTCTTTCTATAGGTAAGTACGGAGAACATGATCCCGAGGTACAATAGTGATATTTTTCTTTCCCATTGGCTTTATTTGTCTTTAGTAAACAAGGGGGGACGTGCTCCTCGGGATACCCTAGCAAAATCCTGCTTTATATTTTCGACCTTCCTTCTTATTTTCATCTCGTTACGAAATCATTATTATTCTCTTAATATTAAAGAAATAGTCGGGACTTACGTGTTCCATGTTAAACATTTCTCATAAAGTGCTGAAGATTCTAAAATAGCTACAAATTTGATTAACAAGACGTGTTCAATAAATTTTTCTTAAAATTGTTCGATTTCAATGATTTTTTTATTATACACACACACACAGATATATATATATATATATATATATATATATATATATATATATATATATGTATGTATGTATTAATTTTTATGTTTTTTATGAATGCATATTTCATTTATGCAGACGATTTCTTGAAAATTTACTCTTTCATAAATCGTCAGATCTAATTTCAGGTTTTCGTACTCGTTTTTGTTAACATTTAGATTCATTTCTGAAATACGCTTACTTTCAAAATCTAAATAATTTATTTTACGCAAAATAATTCGAACGCAAAACCGTCCTAGAAAAAATGCTCACTATCTAAAAATTATTTATCTGTTAAGACTGCGCGCTATAAAAGATAGGAGAATTTAAAGATGATAGATTTTTCTTTTGGAAAACGAATTTCTTGAAAAGTGTCAGAAAGAATTTAAAAAAAAAAAGTTGGAGATACATTAAGCACCGGGCGCCGCCGCGCGGTCACGTAGTTTCTGTTCGAGTTTAACGCAGACGTATGTCGAAAGTTTTTGAAACAGGGAACAAATGTAGAATGCGCGCGTGGAAATGTTTTGGCACATATCTCATGCCGTTTCCACAACCGTGCCAAATTTCATTGAAAAGATGCTAAGGTTTTTTTTTTTCTTCTTTTCTCTTTCTTTTGCTATATTGAGAAAATGTGCCGAGTTCTGTCACTCGAAGAAAAGTATACATTAAGGAATTTTCGCTGCATACAAGAAATTAATGGCCGTTTCAGAAGATACAGAACACTTTAAAGAAGTATTCCCCGTCTTATCTCCTACACAAGTTTTTGGAATGAATAGAATAATAAAAAGAACTGCGCCCAAAAGCTTTTTTTCTCTCCGGGTTTTCGATTTTTCTTGAGATTTTTATCAAAAAGAAATCCTCGTTGCTGAGGCAGGAAACCTTTTTATTTTGGAAATTTGTCATTAAGTTATATTTTTAGTTTGCAAATTATTTGTTCTTAATTGATCGGAGGGTACTGTAAATATATCTGGGTTGTCGAATGCTCATGGCTTCGAACTCACGGTTGGCGTTGTTTCCGTCGCGTTGCTGTTGTAATTCAAGTGGTCATGGTCGCGGACTTGCTGACGGCGTTCGTTCCTTCAAGCCGTGATTCGAACAAAAGAGCCGCCGTTTAGTGGGACTGATGCATGTTAAATCTAATCGAATTTCCACTCGGATAAAAAAAAAAAAAAAGAAATGCTCAAAAATGAATACCCAGCCCTACTCATTTTGAAATGAGTATGTTTGTATCAGATTTGAACGTATATCTTTATAGAATGTAAAACATTAAATGTATTCAAATAAAAAAAAATTGAGATAAAAATGGTGGCAAAGTTTATTAAAAAAATTATTGAAATATTAGTTAAAACTTTGTAAAGAACCTCATCTTTCTCTCGCCTTCAAGATCACTCTTTCTGCGTAATTCAATATATCTTCCATAGATAGCGCCACGTTACTACACAAACTACGTTATTAAAAACAATTATTGAAATATGAGTTAAAACTTGTCGAAAATGTCTAAATATTGCACTGTTAGGCGAGTAAGAATGATTCCCGAAGTTTCAGAGCTCTAGCGTGATGGGAAGTTGGTTAAATTAACGACCGAAAATTTGATGACACACTGATTCACGCAGACAGAAACACACCAAGTGAAACACATAAAAACGCTGTAAAAAGTGGGAAATCAACACTCTCAAAAAACTATTACAGATATCAGGACTACAAAAGTTCCTTCTATATACTGCTACGTATTTTAAAAATTGGGGTTCAAAAACAAATATGGTTTGCTTAAATAATTCGAATTATATTTCATATTTACCACGCTACAGCGAAAGAACGCATGAATGTTAAAAAGAGTACGTACTACGATTCAGTTGTGGGTACAGTTCAGTGTTTCTTTACATTTTTTTTATTACTGATATCTTCAGAAAGAATCTATTATATCTTAAGAATTGTTATTGATCAGTTTGAAAATGATTTTCTGTGAGTAATTATTTGTGTATTACAGACTATCCATAATATTACTTTGTAATCGTGTCTTATAGACTTCTTGACTTTAAATTGCATGGATCACTGTTGAAAATTATTTCATGCATGTAAATATTTGTGTATGATGCTTATATTTTGCAGAATAGTATTATAGTAGCAGCAAAAAAAAGCAGTGTTGTGAAATTTTAAGTTTTGAGCCACTTTGCTACACTTTTTTTT
>BMAW01005910.1:0-35169 GCA_019974015.1 Nephila pilipes | reverse complement strand
TATTTTTCTAATAAAGGTAAAGGAAATTTACGTCTTTAATCTTCAGCACCTTAATCCCTCTTCCTTTTAAAATTTGTTTTTACTAAGAAGAAAAAAGAGATTGCCTTTGCACTTATAAAAAAGGCTAAATTTTTATCCATCTTATCAAATGAAGAGAGCAGTCCCCCAACGCAGTAATTCGGAAGTCCGTTCCCTTTTCAATTTTACAGCAGTGAAACCCACGATTTCAATAACGCGGTTTCCCTTTAGCTAAGCCACTGACAGAGTAGATACAGAAATGTTTTATTGCCTATCTTGGAATATATCTCGCCAAACTAATTTGCGAAGAACTTTGCAATAGTCAGCACCATATATGAGCTCCAACTGGTTTTTTGAAATACCAAGAACCGACTTATTACCAAATATAGTAAGGCCGAGTATCAGAGAAAAATTAATATTATCGAAAAAAATAAATTTTTATAAGATTTAAAGCTAGCAAGAAAAGAAAAAAAATAATAAACAAAATAAAAAACTATATTAAGAATAATTATAAAATAAAAACGTAATTTTTGAACCAGAAAAAGGAAAACAAAAAATTCTAAGTGTTATATTTTCAATTTTTATTAATGAAATTAATAGGAGAATTAGCATTCAAAATTTCTTAAGAAATTTATCCCTGCTGCAGTAAATCTCGAATAAGGAAACTCTATGAAACCGAAAGGAGAACATGTCTCTTTATCATGAATATTCATCATTTTTTTAAAATTTTCTAATTTTAAAGAAATACCTAAATCTTAAGCTTCATTTAGATTATTTTTAATTTGCAATAAATTTGAATGTTCATCATCATTATTATAAATTTGAAAGAAAATAACATCGTCAATATATCTCAATATTTTGAAATTATTACCATTATAAGAACTATCTTCATAATAATGTAGATAAGCATTGGCGAAATAATTGTTTGTAAGATTACTTTGTGATTTGCCTTTATCCGTTAATCTATTTTAATATTTAAAACCACACACACACACAATTTCTTTTAACACAAACTTAATTAAGTAACCTAATTTTTCATAAACATTATCCTTACAGATATTAAATTTCTTATAAATCTCTTTTACATTTTTAATAAGATTATTTATGTAATAAAACTAAAAAGAACCTTCAAATCATAGCTATAAATAGCAAAGATCTGTTTATTATTAATATAACTGAATATTAATCTGTTTATAATTAATATAATTGAATATTTCTAACTATAGCATTGCTTTCCAACTTAAAAATAAAATTTTCTATAATTTTTCGTAATTTTTTACCAGCAAGAGTAATGTAAATATTCGAACCATTATGTTACAGTTCTAAATTTTTAGGGGTTTTTTAAAACTTTATTGTTAAACCTTTTTTTTTTTTTTTTAGGAAATTTAACATTATTCACATTAAAACCTATTTTCTTATAAATTGCTATAATTGCATTGAAAATCTGTTTTTGACTCTCGCTATTAATCATAAATGAATAATAGTTCTCGAGGTGCTTATTAAGTTAAAGTAGAATTTTTTACTTATAACAGCATGATAATTAAGAGTACTATGACTACATAATAATAAATCTGACCTGGAGATTTTATAGCTATTTTTATGCCTTTCAAGTAAATATTTTCTCAATTTTATATATATTTAAATTATTAAACTTCAATTTTTAATATCATAATTAATACAGATTTTAAACTATTTAAAAGCTTTTAATAGGAGATTATACTTAATTGCTAAATTAGTGAAAAGTTTATCAATACCGAACTTTATTTGTTTTTTGTAATAAATACTACACTATTGATCATTAAAAAGGCAGCACCGGGAAAGAACGATCAGAAGAAAGTCAAAATCCATGAAAGATGGAAGAGATGGGATATGCAAATGACTAGTATTCAGAATGATTTGCCCTTTCTGCCATCCAAACCCTATTCAATTCCCTGTCTAACCGGGTAAGAGCGGTTTTAGCAGACAGGTGTGGCAGCTTTTTCTACTAATTTCGCACCCCTGCAAACCCGCAAACTGCTTGTAAATTCAATCATTTTGTCTTCATGTCATACTATTTGCGTACAATAAATATATTTTTTGTATTTGCTTTCTTTCATAGTGTTGCAATTTTAATAGCCAGTAGTATGTTTTTCTGGAATTATTTAACTTTTAGATTAGTTCTGTGATTCACGATTTCTTTTAAAATTTTTTCATCAGCAATATATATATATATATATATATATATACAAATGGTACAAATCACAACATGTAACATTTTAAGATTATCTATCACAAAAATCAATGCAGTTAATAGATATAAAAAATTAAATATTTAAAGAAAGCATTAAAAAAACAAAAAATATTTATTGCAAATAAGATAAAAAAAAATTGGACGCAATAATAAACAATCTAAAATGTAAGACCTTAAAACTATGTATCAAAATCAAAATCTATTGAAAAACCTAAAAATTGTAAGAGAAAACCTAGTGAAAGAAATGCAAAAATTCAGAATAAAGAAAATAATGTAGTGTATATTGCTCTACACTTTGAAATGGAATAATACGTGTTTAGACCGGTAATTACTGATCATACTATTGCATTTACATTATAAGAAAATGTAGTTACAAACCAAAATTCAGCAAATTCAGAAAATCAACCACAGCAAGAAGATGGTAAACATAGAAACTATCTTCAATTTAACCGCAAGCAATCAAGTCCCATTTAACTAAATGTTTAAAATATTATAAAATCAATTCAAAATCTACATAAAATATAAATATTAAAAAAAACCAAAAAGCACCCAAAAAAGTACATTCAAAAACTAAATGTAATATGCAAAATTATCAATGCCACGTCTGCAGAAATAATCCTCAAATTTTTTAATGACTGAAAACAAATGCAGAAAAAATTATCTAAAAATATAAATTTTTTTTAAACAAAATGTGTAAGAATAGAGCAAACGTTAATACTAACAAAACTTTAAAGTCATTTAAAACGCTATGCGAATTTCATATGAATGCTTACCCGCTCTAGACCAAATAATCGAATACTCTGGTTTCTTATCTATATAAGAAATATTAAATTTATCTTGTAACTTTTTAACAGAACTTTTCAAATCTCCTATCTTAGTGCTAACACTTATCTTAAAGTTCAAGTATTTTTAATTCGTAATTAATATAAAATTAATATTCTTTTAAAGCCTCAATTTGCTAAGAAATTAACAGTTTCTACAATAATTTATTCTTTAATAAAATTATTATTATTAGAATTAATAATTCCAAATAATTTTACAGTACAAAAAATAATAATATTACAGTACCTTTATTCATAATTTCTCTCAATCCTTTTTATTCTTTAACAATACTTAGATTACCTGTAATCAAATGTTGGTATTCTTCATTAATGAAATCTTTATATTTCTGATAATTATATATATTATAACTCTTTAATTCTTTACAACTATTATAGTCTTGCAACATACGTCCCATATTTTTATTAAATTATAAAGCTTTTTAAATCTTAATATTATTAATTGGAAGTAAGTTTTTATGCTTTTTAAGAATATTTTTAAAATTTATTTTATCAAAAGATTTATGCATGAATCTAATAAAAAATATTTTACATTAGATTATCATTATTACAAGTGTATTGATTTTATATTTATTAACAAGATAATAACATATATCCTTCAAGATATGAAGACACGTTTTATTCATATTATTTACATTAATAATGAAATCTTTTAGAAATTTATTTTCTCTTTTCTTCAAACCAAAAAAAAAGTAATAATACTTTAATATTGAAGTTCCTTCCAAAATTTTCATTTGGATATAATTTTTTTTCTTTTTAATTACCTCTCAGCCCAATCATTTTCTCTTTTTATTTTTACTCCCTGTATTCTCTTTTCTCCTGAGATTTATATAACACTGATTTCTATGCAAATATTCTTTGTTGTCATTTTGTTTAAATATTTGCAAAATATTTTTATCAAAAACTAAAGTATTAAGACCATAAGGGTAAATGTATTATAAGACCTATTATAATTATTTTCAAACCACAACCTCTTTTTAGAGTTAGTCATTATCCTAATAATACTTCTCTCTACATTCTCAAATTTATGACATCTAAAATTCAATTTCACTGCAATTTTTTATGTCCCTAAATTTTTTAATATCATGTCTATGTTGATTTATACGAATATTATTATTATTATTGCCAATATATCAATGTCCAAAATATTTCGTCCAATATATTTATATTCACAAATTTTACTATTAAATAAGTAAACACAGTTATAAGTTTCACAAAAAATAAATTTAGAATTATTTTTAAATTGTTCATAATTAATCAATGATTGATTGTTTTTTGTGGGATAGAAATCAACAAAGGCTATTATCCCATTATTAATCATTTTACATGTTTTTCATTTCTTGTTATTACAAATATTGTAATGTAATTTATCAACTTTGAAGTTATCACAGTATTCCAAACCTTGGAAACCATATTCCTTATTATCCTGAGATTTATTATGTATACCAATATTATTGTAATCTTTCCTATTTTTATATTTACTTTTCCAAATGATCCTCGTTTTATAATGTGTCAACTGTTGTTTATCAATTATTTCAACTTTCCTTAGCACATCTTTAACATACTTATGATTTAAGTGAAAGTTGCAAGAATTTTTATATCGATAATAATCAAAAAATTCTTCATCATTATAGTTCACTAATTTACTTGTTCATCTAATATTGTCAAAGTCACATCTTATCTTTACCTCTATCCACTAAATATCTACCCAATTCATAATTGCAAAAATTCCCATTACAACTATTTCAACATTTTTTAAAAATCATTTCCAATGATGATCATATTATATGAAGAATAAAAAATTAGAGTTAAATATAAATAAACTTGCGTAGCATATTTAATTAAAAACCAAGATAATCAGTATTGAAAAGAAAAAAAATATAAAACTGATAGTTTTGTATTAAAATTATCCAATCTCTGCGAACATCAGAAATATTTCTAATCTTCTTATTCTAATCTTCTAAAAGAAAAGAAAACAAATATCAGATATCAATTACAAACTTTTAAAAAACAAAAAATTACGCAATTAAACCACCACCACCAAATATCAAATCTTAAATAAATACCAACTAATGATCAATCAGCACAATAATGAAAATTAAATTCAACCAAATACAGATAAAAGCAGAAAAAAATTGATATGGTAAAATATTAACGATGTTGTATATACTATAATAATACACAACCGGGCATAAATTAATTTATAACTATTAGTTTCATTATGAGTCCCTAAATTTAAGAACCTAGAATTTATTTAAAAAGCAAAGTATTAATAATAAAGTAATAGCTTAGATGTATAGAAAATTACTCAATCAAAATTTAAAATTTATGAAATAAAATAAATGATAAAATATACAAAGCTGCCATACAATCAATACCTTAATATGTAACAAATTAAAAGGCAAAAGAATACTATGAAAATAAAAAGATCAGAAAAGTGTAAAACACAAAAATACTTTAGAAAGCAAGAATAAAGAATATTGTAAACAAAAAACACACAAACAAGAAAATATAATGTAAAATGTGAAATGAATATTAAAAACATAAATGAATTAAAGAACACCAAAACAAGAATATTTAATTGAAAATATAAAAAGAATTAATAAATATTAATACAAAAAATTATGAACACACACACACACACACACACACATTACAAAGATAGTAAAAACATTTTAAATAGCAAAAAAATAATAAAATGTAGGGAAAAAGATTTAAATTCAGAGAGAAACTAATATTGAACATTTTTCAAATAAAACTTAGTAATTAAAATTAAACAATTTTAAAGATATTTTATTGCAAATTTTTTATTAAAAATATGATTCAAAGCTTAAAATAAAATAAACATGCAGAGGCTCTCTACAACAAAAACGCCAAAGGTTAAAAGGCTTTAACAGCTTGACTTTTTAGCCTAGATGGTAGAGGCTCAGCAAACAGGTACTAGTCTACTTTCTTCGGAACCTCTGGTCCAGGGTTCACCGCCAACCCTCCAAGGAGACTACTCTCTCTCTCCCTGAAGGGTGAAAACAACTTAACGCCAAAAATAAATAAAAAGAAAATAAGATTAATATAATTTTTAATTAAAAGAATTTTTTTTTAGAAAATCTATATCGGATAATCAGCCTTTGCTCAAATAAAATCGAAATTATTTAATTTATTTTGAAAATTTAAAGAAATATTAGTTAATCTGATATTTTTAAGTAGTAAAATAAATGTTTCTAAGAAATATAATATGTTTCTGTATCTATTTAAATTTAAATTACTATCAAAAGGGCACTTTACTAATAAAGAAACAGAAATTATCTCTTTTATCATATATATAAATAATAATCCTATCTTTAAGTATTTTTAAAATTAATATATAAAAAACTGTTTCATTGGAATATTCATTAGTTTTAATGATATTTAATATGATGGATAAAATATGAATCAAATTTAACATCTAGATTACAATTAAAATGAAGAACTATAAGATTATCAATGTATCGAAACAACTTGAAATTATTATTGTCTATAAAGTTATGCTCAAAAAAATATTAGCAAGATTGTTGGTATCAGTACTCCCTTAAGGTAAGGTGTTTATTGTTTTTTGAATTTCCTTTTAAAACAATATTAATAAGAAATTTAAATTTCTCATAAAATAAGTAAGTATTAATTTATAATAAACCAAGATAACATTAATTAATTCCTCTAAATCTGTAGAATTAAAAAAATCTTCAAAGGCAAAGTTATACATAGAGTAAATATATTTATCCATTATGATTGGTAATTTTATGACAATTTTTGATAATAACTATCATCTTATAAAAACTACGAGTAGTTAACAGTTTTAATTAATTATTTAACATGAAAGTAGCTAAAATAGTCAGGCATGTCATAATATATATAGATGGATACAGTTCTCATAAAAATTGCAAACATTTAACCTGATTGTAGATTAATAAACAAATACAAATTCACAATTTCATTCCTTAAAATTTCATTATTGCTCTAAAATTATTTAAAGTGTTCATAAGGAGAAAATTTACATATGAATTAAAAAATATACCATCAATTAATAGTTTTTAACATAATTTTCCTTTAGGTAAAAAAAAAAAAATTTAAACTAATATTGATTGCATATTCATTTGTTGATTATCATATTATAACACACCTTCTCATCACGATTTTAAAATATAGCTGCTTAAAATGTATCTTAAACTATAAGAAAATCATATTCCCCTAAAATAACTTTGCATGTTATTTATTGCTTCCTGTGCCCTATTTCTGCCCTCTTGAAAGATCTACCTCTCACCACAGGAAGTACGTCACATAATTCTAAACGACGATCAGATGACGAGGTTAAAACCAAAGCTTGCATCCTACTTTCTGTTTCGTGTCAATATTAAGAACGTTCATCACATTTTCCGTACGATTGACTTTAGTGGGATCAACTGAACTGAAACAGCGACGGTAACCATGATCATTATAAAACCGTTGTAGCTCTAAAATAATAATAATAAACCAAACATTCATAAAAAAATCATATTTCTCCAAAATTATTCCACTTTAAATTTTATCAAGCTCACTTTTCATGTTGAGAAAATTTATGTAATTTTAAAATTTTGCTTAGTGAAATAATTTATTTTTAAATTTTTCACTGTATTCCTTCATTTCCTAATTTAAAATTTTATAAAAAAAAATTAATATGATGCTTGGTGTTTATTTATATATAGGTAATTTTAAAATAATGCAATTGAAAATAAGAATAAATGTAATATATGAATATCTAATTTAAGTCACGGATGTATTTACTTATTTTTAATTAATTTTTTTCCTAAAACATTGCACCTTTTTTGAAAAAAATAATTAAAATTTCATCTTTTCTTACTGCTAAAATGTTTACTTAACAATTTTTTATACTTTTCAATCCGAAGTTTTTCTTGTGATTTCAATGGTACACGATACCACCAAATCCTCATGTAGGACGTGGTGAACTTGGATTTTTTTTTAAAAAAAAATGTATGTTGTGATGTTCTTCAGCTTTCGAAATACTTTTCTTTCACTATTATCGTTTGAAAAAAAAATTAAATTAAAAAGCACGTGTTTCCGTTCCAAGATAAGTGGTTTTGGTAGCGAAGTGGTCATGATCGGTATTGTTCCTATCGAATTTGGGTTTCCAGTCCTGTCATTGAAACGCGTAGTATAGTGGAGCTGATGCATGTTACATCTACCGAGACTCAATCTTGTTGGATGGTACGGAAATTTGAAGAGTGGGGTGCAAGCTTAGGTTCAAAAATGTGGGATCAATTTCCAATAACCCTGACGTCACTTCTAATTGCGACGTGAAAAAACAATCAGACCTTCAATAGTACAAATATTTTATGATTTATCAATTTAGAATCTGATATGTAATATAAATAAGCACACCTAGAGTAGAAACGTCAGGAAAATTTCATCAATATCACTTATTACAAAATTCTGTGAAATATAAACAAAGCTGATATGTATCATGATGCATTAAATGTTAAAATAATGTATTACACATTATATTATTAATATAAATATGTCATAAGATACTTATCCAGTCGTGTGAAGCCAATTAAAAGTTAACATCTTTTCATATAGATTGGTTCATTATTTTAATTTGTATAAAACAGAAATTGAAAAACATAATGATTGGAAATACTAAATATTATACTTCATATTTTTTAGACACTTGAGAGGTCGCTATTTCTTGTTTTGAAATCTTTAGACTACTCGTCCTTAATTGTCTTTCCTAGCTTGTTTGTGAAACAAATGATTTTGATATAGTTGGTATTACTTTGATATTCCTTCCATTTTCATTTAGCACTTAGTGGAAGTCGATCACTGATGGTGCTATAATTATATCCTTAGGTAGATAAGACATTCATTCATTGATTATTTACTAATGTCACACTGGGAGGCAACCTGCGAAGGCTAATGGTAATTACCCGAGGAGATTGTGCTCACCCACAATGTTTAAAATTGTTAAATCGGTATCTTGGGTTTGAACTACCACCACAGCAGCATGACGGAAATCGTAAATCGCCAATGAACAAAACAAATTAAACTTAAGGCTATTGGCAACGAACCTCACAGTTTTGAATTTCGGTCAAGTGACTAGAATGACACCTTAGCTCGAACTTCTCTCTTGAAACTTCCGCACCACTTCAATGGAAGACTTGGGACCTTGACAAATTGCGTCAATCCCGCATCATGGTGGGGGTTTAGTGGCAACGGGACTAAAACCCACGACTCGAAGGAAACATCGCCTGTTGTGAGTTCGAGAACATGATCATTAAGCTACCGTGACCGCAGGTAACGAAATGAAAGTAAGTTGTCAAATGTTTTAACATATGGAATACATTACTTTAAATTTTATTGAAATGTGAATTTGGTTATTGATAAATGCATTAAAATGTGTTTTCTAATGCATTTTCAAACATATTTTGAAAATGAATCTTATGAATGAATTTGTCATTGGAATTTCTTTAATTCTTTCAAATTCCTTTAAACATAAATTAGAACTTAGATTTTGTTTTAAATTAAAGAAAAAAAAATCTCTTCATAAACATCTTCATTTAATTCATTGATATGTTTACAATTATGAAATTTATTTTTTCGTTGATTTTTTGAAAAATATTTTAACGACAAAGACTAAACGGAAAAGGAATGTAATATATGAGATTCTCTCTTTCAGCTTCTAAATATTATTGTTCTTTTACCTAAGCTGTATTGTAATTTAAAAGTATTAGAAATTATTATTTCTAAAATTATTAAGGGAACTTAATTATAATAGTTATAAATAGTTTTTGTTTGTTAAGAAATTATTGCTGTGAATATTTTGTAATGAGATAAAAAAAAATTATTTTTATTTATTGACATTGTTTTTTTAAAGAAAATAGTTAAATATTTCTTTATATCTTCAACTTTTTCATTATGTAGTTTCGTTATGTAGTTGCGTATAGTTATAAATGTTCTCACACTCTAACTCTCAAAACACTTTCAAAAAAAAAAAAAAAAAACAACGAAGCAATATGAGCATTTGTAATTCTCTTAGTATATAACATATTTTGCTTTTTATTAAAACATGTTTGCATAGGAAAATAAATAATCTAAGTATTTTTTTACAAAAGCCATTTCCTCCTCAAACACTAAAAAGCGAATTTTAAATTGTACTATAAAAACAATTTTAGGTGTTACTGAAAATATCTTAATCTGTGATCTTTATATCTTATTAATTTTTTATTTTAAATGAATATTATTATGTGATTAAAATTATCGTATGTTGTTTGGAAAGGTAAAAGTTTTCACCAAACATTTTAGTAGTGTCAAATTTCATTCGAATAACGAGAGTTTTGTTATCAGATACCTAAAATTCTTTTCAAAATCAGATTATCAAATATTATAAGACACAAAATATCGAAATATGTTTCAAAATTCACTTACCAACTTGTATAGTCGTCAACTACTTTCAGTGCATTAAAGCGATGGAAACTCTTGAAATAGATTGCCCAAATGGCCAGTTTAGTACGAATCAAGCTTTCAAAAATTTATCCTGAAAAAAAAGTAAGAAATAACTATTGTATTAAAATAAAAACATTATATATATAAATTATAAATTAGTCCCTCAACTGTTAGATGAGTAACACAAGTACAATTTCGTGTTTATTGAAGGAAGTAGAACTAGAAATTTATGCCGGGAACTTAAGAAACTTTCAAAGATGTATGAAAAATATGTCAATTTGGAATAATGTTATATTTTGGAGAATATTTTATTTTTGAATAAATTATTAACTGAATATGTGAATATAGATAATGATATATATACATATTGTGAAAGTTAGTGTCAACAAAGGAAAGAACGAAACAAGGCAAGTAAATAAAGTAATTAAATTTGCTATCTCAGTTTTGGAACTGAGATTCGTGGTTAATTTTAGTTTTGTTCGTTCCAAACCTTATTATAATCAGCTATTATTTCATAATTTGATTTATTTAAGACCACAAATCAAAACAAAAAATTAATATAGGCAAACCCTTGCTCAATAAAAGTATTAAGATTGCAAAAAGTATAATTTATCTAAAAATAAAGATAAACAAAAAATCTCTCTCTCTCATTTACTTAAATTAAAAACACATAAATACATAACTTATTTTTGAACATAAAAATGAATTATAATTTTACTACAAAAACATACATTGTAACCTAATTAAATATTTCACAAATGGTTGAGAAAATTATATTACAGCCATAAGTAGCTACAATTGTTGAATCTACTATAATACTTACTCAACAAATCAAATACTTTAAAAATTAAAAAAAAAAAAGAGTTTTAACGAAATATTTATTTTAATCTTAAATTTATATATATTAAATTTCTGAAAAATATATAAAATTTCAAATCAAATTCTAGAATCGCCATCTATATTTATTAAATAGAATTACATCTATTATTCGATAATATCTAGAAATTAGAACAAAATACTAATGTAAAATTTAAAACCTTAAAATTATTTCTCAACAATTTCGTAATGTATTATTCTATTTCATAATTTTCATATTTCAAATATGTATTTAAAATTTTTATAGGAAAATCAGCTTGAAAGCGGTGATTATAAAATTTATTTAAATTAGAAAAATATCTAATTTGCTATCAAATTTTTAATATGCAGGATACAATTATATATAATATTTTTAAGTACTGAATTATGCAGATTACTATCCCTTTAAGGTTTTGGAATAGTAATCTAGGATAATTTCTCCCACAGTTATCTATAGTTTCTCCCACAGTTTTAACTATCTCAAAATCAGTTGTAAGATCTCGTTTAATTCCAACTAAGATACCACTGGCAATTTGTCTAAATTTAGGTAGAAGATAAGTCCCATATCCCGAAAAAGGGAAAATTTTCAGTTGTTCTTCAGTAAAATTTGCCTCCACAATGGCAAAGACATCAATGTCAAATTTTAAGAGAGTTTCTTGAAAGTCAGCCTTCTTAGCCTGGGACAAACCACCCTCATTTCTCTGGAGAATGTTAAAATCCAAAGATTTACATTGGGTAGACCTGAGATGGGAAGCAGAAGAAAACAAGCCGAAACTGTAGACCCCTTCGCCATTGCCAGAACGTTGCCCAGGGTGCACCGTTTGGAGGTAGGTTTACATTGCACCCCAGTACAAAGATTTTTATTAAGGAGACTTAACAATGCACTTAATGTCCTTTCAGAGTGGTGTGGTTCAAATAATATGACAGTTAACTTGGATAAAACTGCTATGCAATCTTTTTCTTTCATCACACACGCTTCTACAAATTAATCTTTCTGTCCCGATTTGAAGTATAGAAATAATGCCATTTCATATACAGATAATTTACTTATTTAGGTGTAACTTTTGATTGAAAGTTGCTTTGGAAACAACAAATCGAATCAGTTTCAGAACGTTTTTCAATACGATTGATTATTTTGAAGCAATTGTCAGGAGCCAAGTGGGGTAGTTCCCCATCCTCTATCAATACTACTTATAAATTTTTTATATTGCCGGTTCTGACATACTTTTGCGAGCCACTTATATCAGTCTCCAGTTCCCTGCTTAAAAAACTTGAAACCTTATAGAACCAAGCATTAAGGCTTATTACAGGAGCAGTGAAATCCCAGCCTATTGAGACAACGATGTTTTTTAACAAAAAACAGGTCCATTCAAAATATACAAGAAAGAACTTCAATACTCTATGAAAAATTAATTAACTCGAGGATACTTATAGTAGGGGTTATCAACTCGATAACAGGAACCTCAAAACCTAGGAAGGATTTTGTTCAGAGGGTCTTAACTTAAAGAGAAATCTTTGATTGTCAGTATGAAATATAATTACTAGCAAAACCTAGAAATCCTAGACCTAAAATTTCCAAAGAGAAGGGACATTCAGAGCTCTACAAAACGTTCCACTAGAACGTCGTGTAGAACGACATTGCAATAGTTTTTTAGCGTGCGACGTGCACCCCAAAATTCGTTGAAAGTGATAGTGCGACAATCACTTTATTTTGTAAATATCAACTAAAGTATTTTAAATTAACTGTAATAAAAATAGTGTACAAAGTTATCTAAGTATCACATATTTTTCATTCAACGCAACCAGATAGCTATGACACTAAACGATTATTGATTTCTCTTTCGCTATTGATTTCATCAAAAGAGTGATAATTAAAGATATTTAATTAATTTTTAAGTAGTAATATTTACAAGAAGTTGCATCAATTTGGTAATATATCTACATATTGAATCACTAAATCATTTTGAAAATTCTTAATGGAATCTTGTATTTATATCTTTGTAATTTTTTCTATATTTAGTCTTAAATTCATATAATTTATTTCTTTATTAAAACAATATATATTCTCTTTGTAATATAAAATCTGTATAATCATTACAGTTACCTATAACATGACAGAATAATTACATTATATATATATATATATATTGCTCTACAATCAATATTCAAGTTTGCTCATACTTTTAGAAACAAACATATTTTAAGAAATTAGTGTTTAAATATTTTAAATTTTTTACTAATTACTTTATAATGAATAAATAGCTTGTCTTTTTAAATGTGATGCATATTATTACAACTTAAGTCAAATGTTAATTTAAAAAGAAGAAAATGTTTAAACATTTCTAATTTCAGTAACTAATCTTTAGTTTCTCATTTCGCATTTTCAGATATATCTAACGAATGTAACAAAACTTAATGACAAGCTTAGAACTTAAAAATAGATCTTCATATTTATTTCCTCAAAACTTTGAAAGGCTCATTGTCTAAATAAATAATCTTTCTTCGAATGGTATATTACAATTACAAAAGAGGGTATATTAAAATTACGAAAAATAAGTCTTAAAAATTATAATTAGTAACGTTATTATAAGAATGCAAACAACATGAAAATGAATCTTAAGCATTTTAAAGTATAATATATTATATAAATGATAAAGCTGAAATCATATTTTAAACAAAATGAATGGAAACACATACACACACAAATAACATTCACTCTCTGTACTGATTATTTTAACTATCTGATTCTCAATATTGGTTATAATTGATGGGCTCTTTAAACCAGATTTACCCTAAAAATATCTGATATCGTAGAATCTCATAATAGTGGGATATTTATTGATGTCAAAGTGAGAGAAAGAACGCTTTGGCTGGACCTCTCTCCGGAATCCTTCGCAACACCCACTATTTAATTTCATAGTTTTCCATAAATTTGAATCTCGAATTCGTGACCCCTCCGACTATGAAGCTCATATCGTAAGTATTTATCAGTGCTACATTCATGAGAAAAACGTATTTTATCCACTGTTTCCAAAATATGATTCAAGTATTGACCTGGTCATTTTGAATTTGGTGAAAAGCAACAGAAAAGATGAAATAAAAAATAAAAATTGCTGATATAATAATTTAAACTTCAGTATACAGTAAAGCTGTAAATATGGTGCATACCTCTCAAAATGAAGAAAAATCACGATACACTTCTTTAAGTATGTTAACTAATGTTTTTTTTTTTCAATGGTTTCAAAAGGGCACGAAAAATGTGATTTTTTGCTATAGCAAAAGGTACTAATACGTAAATTTTAATATGAAAAACACTGAAATTGTAGAACATTCTTTAAAAAAAGATGTTTGATATAATCCAAGTCTTTTTGATTCTTATATGTTGAATTTAATGGTATGATAAAGATTTGCATAATAAAGGATACTGGCAGCGATGAATCAATCGAATGTTGACATGTCATCAAAATATAGCCTTACTTCTAACTACCAACAGACAGTTTATTTGTCGTGCAGAAAAGAATTATTGAACACATTACATAAAATGAAGCCAGACACAATAACCGTGCACGATTATGTTTACTGGAGTAAACAGAATGCCAATTCCCTTTGCTTATATAATTATATTTCTATTTCGGAATACCACTGATACCAGCTGTTCTTGTACTTCTGCGCTATTCTCAAGTGAAATGTAAAAATATATATGCAGATATGCATCATATAGAAAGGACGGAGAAACTATTGCACATTTTTCTTTATTCAAGTGCAGCGCTTGCCAGATAAATAACATCAAACTAGAAATTATAGCTATTTTTTCCTTTTTAGATTTTATATTCCTGATACTGCGGAATTGTTCAGTTTCGATCAAAATATAATGGTGCTGAATTTGTTATATAATTTTTATCTTGATTTGCGCATTTCAATGCAAGAATTAGAATTAAGTGATAGCTTCATCACAAATTCTGGTGTAATTATTATTTAAGACATAAAAAATATTGAATGATAACTTCTACACTTATAGACAAGAGAAAATTGCTAATATTTTAATACCATAGTAAAGTTATATTCATATTTTTGTTTGTCTTCTAGTGTCTATTAATTGTTTGAATATCTTTATAAGCATAAAGTGTATGTTACTTTTATCTTTAATTCATTATTTGATTCCGAATAAATGAAACAATCAAGGACAACAGTTTTCCCAACTAAGTATTATTATTATTCATTTAGTAAGTTCAGTTTTCTTTGGTCTGAGTAATTTATTTTAAATGCGGTAGAATATAGTTTACAGAATTACCATTTAACAGAGCAAAATTTAAAATTTCTTCTTTGTAATATTTATCCTTCTTGGAAGATATACAAAAGTAATTAGTTGACGAGATCATTAGTATAAAAGTCCAGAAGTATTGAGTCCAAAGAATATGGCTTTGATAAATATGTATGAAAAAAATTAGGAAAGCTCCTTTTCTAATAAAAAGGCGTGACAAAGTTGTGCCCTGTAATTTTGTAGGCATAAATTCAGTTTTGTAGAATCTATATTCCTTTTGATTCTACTTCCATTAGGAAATTCAATGCTGCTATTAATTTGATTAGCACAAAAATATCAACATATTACCTGTTATTTAACATGTAGATGGGATTCTTTTCTAGCAATCAATTATTCAAAAGCCGAATGATAAATGAAATAAAAGAAAATATACATACTTTATAAATAAAATATTTAATAATGAAATATTTTTAATTCTTAGGAAAATATTTAGTTTAAAAATTTTTAAGACTAGTTTATAAACACGATTTTCTCATAAATTTTTGAAGAATATATTATTTTCAATTCTTGTAAAGTCGTTTAAATATTTAACGGATACATTCGCAATATCTGTCCACGTTCTTTAATTCTAAAGAAACGTTTTCTTGAGGCTAACATTTACTATTTTTTTTTCAGAGGCAGCTTGATGAAATAAATTTTCACACTTATAATAAAAAAAAATGCCCTCAATTTTTTTTATTACTTGAAAATTAATTTTTAAAAAAAAAAAAAAAAAAAAAAAAAAAAAAAGTTTTTTATGCATATTTATTAATCTGTAATAAGGTTTGTTTGAATTTGTTTATAATAACTATTGAGTTAAAGAGTAGAAAATAGTTTAAACTTCGGATATAGATGTAATATATGAATATTTAATTTAATTTCCTTCCTTTATTTTTATCTCCTTTATATTTCATTTCTTCAATATTTTCCTTGATATTTTTTTATTATTTTACTGGTTATATGCTGGAAAATATTCACGTTTGATCTTTATATTATCGTTCTTACTAAATAATTTTAACATTTAGGAAACTATTTTAAATACAGAAAGTATAGCAATATTTTAAAGAGAATTTCGTTGCAGTTATATTTATTACAGATACGCGGAGAATCCCTGACTTACTCCCCTAATTGCTTAATGAAACAGCTCAAGTAGAACTACTCAAAACTACAAATTTTTTTTTTATAAAATATTGTTTTTTAATGAAAAGTTTTAGTGTATAAAATAATTAACCTTTAATTGGTTTTTTTGGTATTCTCTTCACGAATTTATAAATGTTTGAATGTATTGTACTCTTTTTTTTCTATATTAATAAATAATTATATGAAACAACAGATCTTTTGCCAGTGCATTTCAAGTATTCTGCATTGGGATAACTGCCTGTCATTATAGTTAAACATTTTTAAGATGCATGGTGATTTCATTTATATACCTGATTTTCAAATATTTATGAATTTCGAATTCTTTCAGAGACTTTTCTTTGAGAGAGAAGTGTAATTAATGTTGTTAGAAACTCATTATACTAACTTAGAATTTCTTTTGAATTCAAAGTAAATAATTATATTCCATTCAATCAATTTCCTCTTTTAAAAGAATTAAAATTTGTTGTTAACAAAAAAATGTTTTTCTAATTTTTTTTTTCTAATTTATAAAAAATGCATAGGTAACAAGAATACATAATAACAACAAATTTCCCGCACTTGTAATACTAACTCCGCCATGATACATATAAATAACTGTATTTATTTAAAATTAAAAAGATTTTTAATTAATTTGTAATAAGCTCCTGTATATAAACAAAGATATAATAAAGGAATAGTATCTTAAGAAATTAATTAATTTAATATGAACATGAATGGAGTCATGTTTTTTAAAACTTAATATTTTGTGCGAAAATGCAAATCAAATGTAATTCAAATTTCAAAAATATTAAACTACAGTAACAAATTTCTATCATTTGGAAAATTCGGTATCATTAATCATGTTTCCAATTACTTTTGGTATAAATCAATATTAACTACTTTCAGTACATTACAAGATTTTATGAAACACCCAACTGTCCCAATTTCAAAATTTCTGCTGTCTCATCCTTGTTGTGTTTATCAATGAAAAAATGTATTTAGTAAAGTAAACAATTTGATTTGACCATCTATTACACATGACTGAAACGGGGGGGAAAGTTTTTAATACCTTAGATTTTTTTTCAAAACAGTTCGTTTTAAAACAACGATCCATTCGTAGGATATTTTATTTTTTTGTGATTTAGATAACCATTTAAATTCACTAATATTTATCATCTCTATCGATCTTATAAGCTACAAAATAATTCTTATTTAAACTGGTCATATAATCTATAGAAATGCTGTTAATATTGTGTATGAAATTCTCATATCCAGTAATATTTTTCAATTGAGTCTTATGTTCAATAAATATCTTATTTAACAGATATTCTTTTAAGCAAGAATTTAAGGATATAACGACGCTTTTTTTTTATCAATTTTGTTTAAATGTGATAAAAAGCCATTCTTATTCTTAACTCTAGTATTTTTTTAAGAAAATATAACTGCATTTTCCTCTTTCTGAAATGCAGAACACCAAAATATTAAAAAGGTTTTTTTAATCAAAATTTTGCTTTTTTTTTTTTTGCCTTAAAAATGTAATACTTTTGATGCAAAGTACATAGAACTTATTAATAATGAATTATTTCTTTCAAAATGTTTCGTTTCTGAATAAGCTTAATATTCGAGATTAAACTTTTTATATCACTTTTAATGTATATGTCTTTTAGATCTTCACGTAATTAATTGACACTAAGGAAGTTAATGCAAAAACTAATATGCTTCAAAATTCCAAAGAAATGCAGAATATCTTTTATACAGTTATAAGTATGAATATCGTAAAAATACACATGTAATATACATCAGTATTGATATATTAATACATGGGTAAATGCGAAATATAGTATCTGGGAGTTGTATATTATGAGTGATTTGAGATTATTTTACTAGTCTAAGTACAAATTTCAGCAGCATTTAATTTTTGAAATAAAAATGACTAGAAAGCAGCTTATAAGACAATCGATTATGAATTCAAAATATGTAGAAGATGTTATTTTCTAAATAATTAAATACAATGTATATTCTGTATGTATGCCAATATACATATACAGAATATTCCAATGTTACTTTTGTAAATATACAAATCAAGCTAAAGGAATAAGATTCATATTATGCCTGATTCAGCCAATTTTTTGATTTTGGAAAAATGTGTAACGACTTGAATTCCCTTTCCTGTTGAAAACACAATTCTTATGAATGATATTCAAATTTAAATTTAGTCATTTCGAAAAATAAAAGGGTAGATTATTGTCTAAAAATAGAAAATATTTTTTTCCAAAAATAAATGACTTTTATAAATTCTAAAACTGTCTTCTCTTAAGCCTACAAAAAATTGCAACCAAATTTAGAACAATTTTTCATGTTGAAGAAAATATTGTATCACTCATTAATACATACTCAACAATATCTTAGAAATCGTCAATGTTTTCGATATATTACTTTTATTATTTGAATCAATTCGTTTTTCTTTTATATAAATTATGTCTCATTTTCTTTCTCCTTTATTTACATGTAAAATAATTCATTCTCTTAACATATCGAAATAAAAAAAATTTGTTTTGAGTGCTCCTTAATGTTAAGTATACTTCCTAGTTAAACGCATATTTGCGTTATTTTCTAATGAACTTGGATTAATATAGCAGCTTTTACATACATATATGCTGTATTTTATGTAATTGCTGTATTTTATTAAGTGAATGCAGCCTTATTGTGGTATTTTATATGCTTTGTATTATGTGAATTAAATAAAATGTAAGTAAATTACCTAAAATAAAGAAGACTTTATGAAAAAATATAAATTGCTTCATCATTTTAAAGTGGTCGTTTACGTACACTGTAAAGGAAAAAAAGGACAGATAATATTTTTCCACAAAATTTCTAAAAATCGTCCCCTGACATAAAAAATAGGACCTAAACTTGAAATTTTTTTTATATAGAACAATATATTATGATAATAAAATGATATTTAGATTTCTTTCGTAGAGAAAGAGGGTTATTTTCATTTTGTAATTATTTCTGTTTTAATTAATATGTGTTACTTCTGCATAATTTAGGTTCCATACTCTTATCTCATTTGCTTAAATAAAATGAGAACAAAAGCTCTAAAAGGGGAGGTGGTGTTTTTGCTAATTGAATATTATTGAAGATCACAAATTCAATCTTACATAGACATAATGATTTTTTATTCTATAGATTGTAAGATTTTATCATAAAACACGAACACAGTTAATTTTGAGAAATATTATTAACAAAGATAAATTTAGAATTATATTGCAATACATAATCATCTTGCAATAAAAATTAAAGGTTAGTTTTCTTCCTAATAACTTTAAGTGCGTTTAATTGTTCGATGCATTTCTTTGACCAACAATTCCACTTCAAAAACTTTTTAATTTTTCAATTTAGAATAAATTTTAATACATAATTTAATTAACTGCATTTTTTACTGATAGCTATTTTTAAAACAATTAATCGCAATATTACTTTGCTAAATTTTAAGTAATTTATCGTTATCTTATTGTTCGGGAGTTTTGTTATGACATCAGCGAATTTTTTTTCTATAATTAAAGATCATTTGTAGAAAGATCACTTAGGGGTTGTTGTAAGCCATCATCAGTTTCCTAAGATTTCCAGTAGTATTGTTGATTACTTATTCACTTTAGGACATAACAAAGATCCTATTTCTTCACTTCTTCTAAGCAAAAATATATCAAACTTATTCAGTTGAAAGACTGTTTCAGATTAAAATTAATCGATGTTTCAACTTTTTATTTAGGCAAAAAAAAAAAAAAAACGTAGTTACAAATTGTCAAAAGATTAAAATATGAAATTAATTATTTATTTCAAGGTATTTAACTAACGGATTGCAACAACATACAATCTAGAAAATTTATTAGTTAGTACTGAATTTGTATGGTGTTATAAAATGAAAACAAAATGATGAAATATGTAATTTTTTCATTGAGAATATTTTCTTCTTAAATTCAACATTTGTTGTTGAGTAATTTTTTCTCCTTCATATATCTTGTGATTTTAAATTGACTGTTATTATATATTTTTCCTTTCAGATTAGCTTAAGGATATAAAATCTTAATGGAATAAAAAATTTCCTACTACCTTTCTGAATACAATCCCCAATAGTACTAGAAGGGGGGAACAGATATTTTAATATATTCCTTCAATCTTAAGAGATTTACTGTATAAATAAATCTATTAACGTATTGAATAGTTCCTTAAATGATATCTAAGAAATGCATTGCCTGCATCATGTTATATGACGAATGAGAACTTTTTTTTTTTAATTTCAAAATAAATAATTTTAGCATGTTATTGAATTTTACCATTGCATTGAAAAGGATAAAAAATTTTTTATCAAAATTATTTAATCCATAAATAGATTTTTCTTCCTTGTAATGGTTTATTATGTTATCTCTAAACATACGAATTTCCTTTCATAATTATTTTAGAAATGCTTTACTTGTATAAATGCATCCTATGCAGGTTATAAAATGAAATAAAATCTAAGTTCCAAGTCTCTTAATTTAGTTTTCGAATTGGTAAAGGTAGAATAAATACCTTGCATTCAAAAGATTTTACGTCTATGAAGATTCATATTTTCCAAAGATTTTTTAGCACTTCGAATATAGCTCAAATAAAGTAAAATCAAACATTCACATGATTAAAAGAATACATGTAATTACAATTTTTACAAAAAAATTTTTTAATTAAAATATATTGATAAATTTTGCGTGACTCAGATTTTTTTAATTAATCTTCATCATAATTCGATCCCGAATGTTCTGATTTCTTAAGTATGGTTTTTCGTAACAGAAATTCCTTTAGTTTTCCAGAAATTATCTGAATTCTAATTAATGAATTTCCAATTTCTTACAAGATGTGCATTCGAGAACGTAAGATTCAGTGTTGTTGTATTTAACGTGGGGTGATATATATATATATATATTATGCTGACAGTTATGCACGATTGTTACATTCCTACAGCAAGAAATTCACAAAATGCCGATTTAGTATGGAAAAAAATTACGGTGATATGATTGAATTAATGAAATGAAGAAATGAAAATTAAATGAAGCTAATTTTTAATGCATCAAGGATTTGGAATGGAAAAAATAATTAAATACCAAGTTACTCTTTCCCAAAGAACTTTTAATAGACGGAATATTTTAACACAATGAAACATTTTACTTGTATAGAATATATAAATTTTGATAATGTAAGATTGTAAATTCTATAAATGATTAGTTATTAAAACTTTCCTCTACAAATTTTAATTCTAATTTCCATACAATCGAACAATACGAATAATAAATTTCAGTATAATACGAATAAATTTCAGTATCGAGTAGACATATTCAAGGAGCGATTGAACTATATTTTATGAAAAAAATACCTTCTTACCTCTGGATTTAAAATATAACAAGGATCATTTCTACCTAAGACTTACTGAGGATGATATAGCCTTGTAGAAAAAATGCTGGAGGAGGGTAACGAGTTATCGAATCTAATGACTCAACTGTATTTTCGAGTAATGGCGTAGTAAGAAAACGTGATAGAAAATGGTGCTCAATAATTTAGAAATAAGTTATAAAATGAAATGGATTTTGAAACCACACCTGCTTCGTGTAGTTTCGTTGCACTGCATCCAAAAGAAAGTCACGAAAAGGGAGAATTCATGCAAATCTTCCTCTTCTAGTTCATGTTTATCTTATAAATAAAGTTATATCATTCGATTTTGCTATCAAGGTGTACAAGCGGAGTCCTCAAAAATAATTTTCGTTAGTCAATACCGTGTGACGCAAAAATGAATTTTACTTTTGTGCGCCAAAGAAGTTTTTGTCATTGAGGCACGCGATGTAGATAATCGAAAGAAATGTTTAGTGGATCTAATTAAAATAAAAGATGTAAAAATAGAATAAGACATCATAAATTCTAAACAAGAAAAGTAATTCTCAAAAATAATAACATCTCTATTTTACATGTTATAATCATAAGATCTGAAATTCACAATAATATGTTTTGAAAAGGGATACGTAGAAAAACATTACACATTGTGATATTGATTTTAAATGCTTAAGTGATTAGATGCATCAAAATTATTTTTTACGAATCGGAGGGTTATGAAAGCAACATAACATTTCAATTATCAGTTCAAATGCAAAGACTTCAAATGGAATATTAGATTAACTCTAGAAATTGGTTCCTTTTAGCTGTATTTCGAAATAATCCCGAGAGAACGACAATTATTGTATTTAATATTCAATTTCAAATATTTAAGGTGTAATACATTCACGTATTCAATTTCTGAATAACAAATTGATTTTTAGTACTTTTTTTTATATTTAATCTATGAAAATTTTCAATGCATTATTGAAAAAGTTTAAGCAACTGATTCAAAAAAAATGCCATAAAACTTTTACATTCAAAGTCATTTTTCATTTAAAATGGCACACTGTTAAACAAGTATATTGTGCTTGTAATATGAAATGGTAATGTGAAAAATATTTATATTTAAAAAAGATCATGTATTTTGTGATAATTGCTCCAAATGATACTGTATGCATTAAAAGCGTAAAATGTATAGATATTGGGAAAGGAGGCTTAACACATCTTCATAAAATTTGAAAACAAGACATTCAGTTTTAGTGATTCATTAGACATGTATCAAAAATGACTTTTATGATCTACTCTTTTATTTCGAGAGAATAAGTAATGGTATTCTTAAAAAACTGAGTGAAATTCTTTGTTTTTCTGAATGACTAGTAAAATTATTGTAACTAGCTATTCCGTAAAATCAAATGTAGTTTACATAAAAAAAATGTTCAAGATTTAACATAATTTGTGAAAAAAGTCTCATTGGACCACTATATAGATATAAAGGCCTATCAAAGAATATTTTAGGTCTTAAGTAATTCATAATCTAGTTTACAATTTGAACACATAAATGTTGTTTTATATTACTTATATATAAAGAAGCTTTAAAAAAAGCGTTATATCTACCATATAATTTAATTTATCAAGAATTATTCGATGATAAATTACCATATTGGTATCAAAGAACTTGAGAAACAAATGAATTACTGTTACATAGAACTAAATTTGTATAGATCGTTGAATAAGACGCATAATACATGAAATTCTTCAGAAATTACAAGGACTCACATACTCAACCCGGCCACGCTTACTGAGTGGTTCCGGGTTGACATTAGAGAAATTTGAAAGTTTATTTTTAATATAAGGAAAAAACACTCTTGTTATTGAGTTTTTGCTTAAAATCTTAAAATATATAATTTTTGATTATTTATGTATTCATGAATGAACACTAAGAAGAAAAAGAATTTAAAATTGATTACAGAATAACTTTGGACAAATATATTTAATTGTTTGAAATACTTTTAAAATTACCATTATAGCTCAATGACACTTTGCAGAAGAATACAGAATTTTAATGCTATTTGTTTCACGAAATAGTTTTAAAAACACTTTTTTTTTAAATTTATGTTATGAAATACTTCGTTTAATAAAATCAATAGTTTATTTATATTTTCGTAAAATTGATGGTAAAACTTTTTGCTTCGCAAATTTATGAAAATTCTTAAACTAATTAGAATTTGCTATAAAATAGAACAACTTCGAAAAAGTAAACATATAAAATCGTATTATTTATTACATTGAAAATGGTTTTTATTTTTAAATTTATAATGAAATTCAACATAGCTCGTAGAGTTTTTTATGTTTACATTACTTCCAGATGGAGCTAGGTATTTTCCAGTAGGGAAATCAAAAAAGGAAAGACATACACATAAAATAATTTTGTAATAATTCTAAACCAATCTTTAAAATATAAAATACACATCGCAGTTTAAGTTGTGTAGAACTTTGATCAGTATTCTATGCAAACACCATTTGAACAGCAAGTCTATATCAAAATATTTCATTTTGATATTTAGTGCAAGGAGCTAGATGAATATAAAGCGGATATATTCAGTGCCTTTAGGGTGAATTCTAACTCTTATATAGATCAATGTTAAATTTAGAGGGTGAGGTATTCCATCTCAATTTACCCCAGATATCTATAAAAATCAGTCATGTGGAACAAAAGTGCATTCTATTCTTGCTAAATATAAGCAACTTCAAGACCTTTCCTGGTTGGGTGTGAAAATCTGAAGTGTGATGCATGTATCAAATACTGCGAAAATTAATTCACCAAATCAATCCTTATTAAAAGTGATCGAGTAAGTAAAGAGTTCATTTTAAATAATTTTTCTAATGATTTTCTCTATGTCAATCCATTCTGGCTAATGCTTCATCTAGCTGTCCCTCTAGTACATATATGAATAAGATCTCTATCACATTAACGTCATTTTATCTAGATTAAGGTAGCCTATTTTATATGACTTATTCCAAGAAAAATAAAATAAAAAAAAAATAAATAAAAAAAAACGAGGATTACATTAAATTCAAATAGCTTATTATGAATAAAATAACAATAAATAATAATTTTACCATGAAAAAAAGGGCTTAATTTGATAAAAATTTAAAAAATTAGTTTTTTCTTAAAAAAATTTCAACGATTTTAAAATTTCTTCTTCTTTCACAATTATCATTATTTTGACACCAAAATTTTTTTTCAGACTCATAAGAATATATATAACAACTTAAAGGATCGATTTTGTAATAAACAAATTAGTTATTGAGAAAAAAAATTAAAAAGCTTACATTTATGGCAAATAGGTTTAAAAAAACATGATTTCTGCTACATTTTCTATAATAATATTATTTTTTTATTCAAAATATTGAAAAATGGATCCCTAATTTTACCAAGCGTACTATATCAAACAAACACACCAAAATTCAAGTTTTTTAATATATATCTATTAAAGTTTTGTAGTTTTCAAGATCATGGTTTCATGAAAAATCACAAACTGAGAAAATGCTATTTAAAGAATAATAATCAGTAAAAAAATTTCAAAACAATGTTTAATTTTTGTAATAATTTGTCAATATAATGTATAGATATATACCTTTAAAATAAAGCATAATATAGTTCAATTTGAAAGCATTTAACAAAAATATAAGCTTTTATAAAAAGTTTGTCTGAGCCCGAAATTGCGAAAAATTTGAAAATCTTCATCGGACTGCTCTTTGAAAGAAACATATATTAAATATATTTAAAAACAAATGAAATATATAAGATAAATAAAGTAAAAATATATGAACTGTACAATGGAAAATTTAAAATATTTTGTAAAGTTTATTTTGCTACTTAATTTCAATATCTAATATAAAATAAGGCAAAACATGTTTAATCTAAACTGTACTATTTTTTCAATCAGATCGTTTCAAAACTTCGCACAGTTATACCAATTCGCACAGTATCAAGGTACATTTTGAGCTAAAAATTGAAAAATCGATATTTTCATCGATTTTCGGCATTTGAAAGGTGCCAAGTACCCTTAATTAATATTCTTTGCTTCACTTATTCAGGTTTATAGCCAACTGTAAAAATGTTATTACAAAAGCATCGGGAGTTCTCACCACTGCTGAATTGTCTCAATCTCGAAACTTGCTCATTAACACTGTGCAGGTAAGCTGATTTTTTCTTCTGATGTTGCAGATTTGCAGGAGATAATCTGAAATTTCTTAATCCCTTTTTACATGATAAAGATTTTATTCATGTAGGAGGACGTCTGGAATTTCCAACAAGGATATAATGGGAAATTCTCCCTTGTACTTCCCCATAGTCATAAATTCACAAAAATTCTCATAGAATACTACCATAAAAAAGAATTGCATGCGCACTCACAGGTATTGTTTCACACAATTCGTTAAAATTTTTTGGCCGATTAATGGTAAGACCTTAATTCGTCAGGTGAACGCTGTAAACAATTGTATATAGTGTTTCAAAAGTAAGGCAATTAGAATTAAACGGCTAATGGGTGACCTACCTTCTATAAGACTACTCTCATTTCCTTTTTCTAATACAAGTAAGGATCTTTTCAAACCAAATTTGGAAAACAAGGAAAAGTCTATGTTGTAATTTTTGTGTTCATCGTGACAAAAGTAGTACAATTTGAAACCGGGTCAGATTTAACCCCTAAGTTCTGATTTCTGCTCTCAAAAGTTTTTTTTCTCCCGCCACGGATAAAGTTCTACTCTTCTAACATTATCAACTTTATTGGTACGAATTTTGAAATTAATTGTCTTTTAAATTCATATAGATATGGTAATAACGACATTTCAAATTATTTTTTAACGTGAGGAAATTTAGTGGACGTTTATTCCCCCTCTTTTCCCATCCTTTGGGGATCTTTGGGAAAGTGAGATTAAAAATTTTAAGTAAAACCTAAAGAGAACTAAATGTTTAATGAAGTTTACTTTCGAAGAATTTCATACTGTTTCCATCCAAAATGAAGGAATTCTAAACTCAAGGTCCCCTTTCCCCCTTTTGAATGATGTTGAGGATTATGAAGTATTAACATTTGGACACTTCGTAATTGGACAGCCTATTAATGCCATTGATGAAACACGCTTACTTGAAAGAAAGGGTAATCTACTGGACAGATGGAAAAGAGTTCAAAAAATGTGGTCCAAAATATATGGAAACATTGGCAAAACTCGTACCTGAGCCATCTTTAACAGAGATGCAAATGGTTATTTAAAAAAAAAAAAAATGTTGCCATTGGTATGCTAGTGACGATCACGAATGATCCACTTCCCAATTGTTAATGGTTCTAGAGGATGCTCTGTTTATGTCATACCTGGGAGAGAATAAAAATTTTCGGATTGTTTGCATTAAAATACTCAAAGATTTTATTAGAAGAGAAATATTAAAAGTTCCTATCTTACCAATTATTGATTATCAAATATGTAATGTTAACTTAAGAATTGCTGTTTATTTACAATTATTATTTTTCTTTTATTTTATTCAATATGTCTTAAATTGTTGCATTGTGTTTCTTAAAAAAACATTTATGCATATATTCATTATTATTCTTTTGCTATATTTTTTCTCTCCTGCTGAAATATGGATATTTGTATGTGTGGTGAGGTATGTTCAATTTTATGAGTATTTCTGCCTTCTTGGCGAGCTTTGCATCCTGAGCCAAACGAACTAATCTGAAACCCTGGTCTTTATATCGACACTTATGGTTTTTGGGGTCTGACGTGGGTTTTGGGGTCGTCTATTCATGGCATTTTGCGCCCTTGTAATAAATGGTGCTACAGTTGATAGGATTCTCAATAAATGTATATAGATTAAAATAAAGTGTCGTTGCTACAAATTCTGTCCGATAGTCCGATAGATTTAAAATGCATGATACCCCTAACAACTCCTTGACTGAACATCTCCATTACTCTGGTCAAACATTCCCTTTAGAGAAATGTTAAGCAAAAATTATGGAAATTCTACAATGTTCAAAAAATATCAAATGCAAATAGATCACATTACAATATAAGACACCAGATAAATATATATATAACATACGAATAAATAGAAATACCTTGACATTAAACAATAAAAGCGGAGAAAAACAGTGAAATAATTAATCATTTTAAAATGATTAAAAAAACTTACACGAGACCATGCAGCAATAAACTATGATCATGAACATCTATGAACATTAACATATCATGATTTTGCTACCTGGTTAGAACCGTAAATGTAGCAATGCTCTCTATCTGAGCGAAGGAAGAGTACTGATGTAAAAGGTGGCCTCTGTAGTCTAGTGGTCATGGTCTCGGATTCGTGGCCGACGGTTTTCGTTCATCTGCGGGTTCGATCCTTGAACATCGGCGTTTATAAAACTCGTGTTGCCGTAATTTATTTCAGTTATTAAATAACATGGATCACCGTTATAGCTGCAAGAAAAAATATTTTAAGAGAAGGAATAATTATTTTTTTAAAAAATTCTCTTCTGGGATGTCGATGGATTTGAAAAGTTGATAATAAATAAAAATGTCAACTATTTCTATATCAAATTCGGGATCAACTGTAAGTTGTAGAAAAGAAATAATGCCTGTTTGTAATGTGGACAGAGAGAGCTACAAAATAAAAAGTATAGATAGAGAAGAAAATTATTTTGGGGATAATAATTTGATGAAATGGAATTCTTTTTTTTATTTTAATTCTATTACCAGAATTCGTAGACCCATGCTGTCCTAGATCAATGACCATGCGTAACACAGCTTCGATTTTGGAAGCACAGGAAAAAAAACACACCGTATAAATATAAAATTTCAGTCATTTTATTTGCCTGAATTTATTATATTGTGAATATAATGTTTTATTTATAACATTATTCCTCTAATAATGTTGAGTTTTTTTTTCTTTCTTTCTTTTTTTTTTTTTTTTGCTATTCAATTAATCCTTAAAAAATTATTCTGCAATACGTTGGTGTAAGCTGAAAGCAAAAAGGGTATTTGGAAAAAATTTATAAATTTTTATAACTTTTTAATTATTATTTATATTTGTCGGTATTTTATAATCACACAGCTATGGAAAAATGATATTTATTTTTGTTGTATGTGTATTTATGCTATAAAATATGCATGATCTGTTTATGTTATACTTAAAACCTAAAAGTAATCATTTTTATTCCGATTGACATAACTGTATATAGTTTAAGAGATTGCCATGCAAAAATACTAACTATATTTACAGAGAAAGATTTTGAGAATGGGCAATTGCATTAATAAATTCGTGTTGCATAATTTATGAAGATAGAGAGAAGGGAAATTTGCTTTTTTGAACTATGTATTATAACTGAAGGAAAATTGTTCAAATTATGATAATATAGAACGCACATTTGCATTTATTACTTACGTGATCATTAATTGTAAAACAGACTGAATTATGGAAAATATTAAGAGAAAAAATTATTGCGCGCAACAAATTTTCTGGTTCTTATACACTGCTGGCCATTAAAATTGCAAAGTTATGAAGGAAAGTAAGTACAAAAAAAAATATACATTTACTGTACGTACGTAAACAGTATGGCATGAAGACAAAATGATTAAATTTCCAAGCTGTTTGGGTTTCACTGAGGTGCGAAATTAGTGGAAACAGTTATCCCCTTCCCCTGTAGCTAAAACGGCCCTTGCCCAATTAGGATGGAGTCGAACTAGGCTTAGATTACGGAAACGGGCAACTCATTCCATACTGCTTCAAGTCTATGTGACACTTCATCAATCGTATTACTTGGATAGGGGTGGTGGGCCAACCAATGTTTTCAATGGGTTACTGATCTGGAGAACATGCAGGCCAGGGCAACCATCGAATACCCTGTGTATCGAGGAAGGTCAGAACTTCACGTACAACATGTGATCTTGCATTATCTTGTTGGACGATGGCGTTTGGCAGGCCTCGAAGATAGGGCACAACTACTAGACGTAAGATGTCAGAAATGTACCGATCTGCGTATAAATTACCATCGATCGGAACTAGGGATGTGCGTTTCGTATACCCAAAGGCTGCCCAAACTATCACACTATGTGCAGGGTTCCTATGCTGATATCGAATGCAAACAGGAGGCGAAAGGTGTCCTCGGACGTATATACAGCCAGGCGCGTATGCGGCCATCAGAATACTACACGCAGAACCGGAACTCGTCTGAAAAGACGACATTATGCCACTCCTGTATCTAGCTTTGTCTTTCGGGTACCAAAGTCGCTGTCTCTCTCTATGCTACATTCATTGTCAAGGGAAGTCGAAGTAATGGTCGCCGTGCTGACTGTCCACACTGCTGCAAACGTTATCACATAGTACAAGCGAATACTGCTCATGCTGCAAACATGCCCATTTCCTGAGTAATGGTCCGTGATGAAAATGTACGTCTCTGCAGAAGCCGACCTTCCAATATGTCTGTAATCTCGAGCGTTAGCCATGGGTGTGCATGGAGATCATGCTTGCCTTTCAGTATGACCCTCAGCAACACATTGATTCCATATTTACAAGACAGTGGTTGGATTTCGACCAGTGTGACGGGCAATATCACGGAACGATAATCCACACTCTCGATAGACAATGATCTTGCCTCTATTGAATTCCAACACTTGATGGTAAGCATTTTTCTTCTTATTTGATGCATAACACGATATTCTGAGCAAACTTCGATCTTACAAAGCGTTTTCCAAATCTGAAATCCACTACGTAACTTTTCTTTTATGCAGTGCTTCAAATGTCGTTTCTCTCTCCTGCGTCGTCTAAATGCGCTGCAATACTAATAATTTGCATATCCTGACCTCTTCTTCATTTCATGTGATTTTGACGTTCTTTAGATCATTCCTTCCTGGTGTTGTAATTTTAATTGCCAGTAGAGTATATGTGAAGACCTTTACATGGAGAAAAAATTTTTCAAAAATGACAATTCTCGTATTATATCATTGCATTGAAATAGTAGCTGTGGTTGCCGAATGGTTATGTTCCAGATGGTTATGGTTCGAGGGTTAACTGGAGGGTTAAACAAGGTTTAGTTGTTTTCTAAACGCTTAAAAAATCGGAAAAGTTAAAAATTACTAGACAAGGAGGAGGGTCGAATATAGAGAAGGATCGCTAGGGTTCCCTGGGGCATGTCACCCGTGTTAACCAATGACAGTAAACACCATGGGAAAGAAAAAAGATGACTAGGGTATCTTGGGGTCATAATACCTGAACCTACGTGAAGAACGAAAATGTTTAAGAAGTTATTATAACAATAAAGCTTAGCCATTAAAAATATTGAATTGTTTTTCTGCCACATAAAAATTAAAAGAAGTAACAATTAAAATTCAAGACGACAGGAAAACGATGTTTCATCAAAATGTATATTCAAATGAAAAATTGAATTTTTATTATTAAAATAAAGATGCTTGTTGATTATATTACCTTCCAAATTTCTTCTTTCCTAGTAATTAATTTTTTCAGTCTCAATGCCGAAACATATGTAAATAACTTAGATTCTTAAGAATTTATCCGAGCACAAATTGTTTTTATTGAGTGAAAAGAGTGATTTTAACGAGCCTTTCTCGTATTAATATCATAACTAAAATGTTACTCCTTTCTCGTAATTGATGATAGAGTGTCCATAAGTGTACATTTTCCCCCAATTAAATTATTTGTTTCACATAATTATTCAAGAATATTCGGCGAATTTTTATGACGATAAAATTGCATCGACAAGTAACTTTTTGACATAAATTTATAAAGTCTGTTTATAATTCAAGTTTGATTTCATTAATTTTTGAATTTAGATATAGATTAATATTATTTGAAGTACCTCAGAATATTGCTTTCACGTAAGGTTCTTAAAATTAATTACCATTTTTATGTCTTCTTTTTTCCTCCACATAACTAATTGTACGATATTAGTAGAAAAATATGATATATTCAAGTTAAGACTTTTTTTTTTTTCATTAATGTTACTTTAGAGTAATTTAATGCGCTTTTTAGAGACGGACTTCAGAAACCTAAACCAAGATTTGGTGTTGGGAATACATCTAAAGATATATGTTCTTTTTCTGTACGTTTTATTTAGAAACAAAATATAAAAATTGCCTTTCAATTCAAATATTTGACAGGTTATGCCATTTTTCTTTTATTGGTATATTCTCTGCTTTATAATTTTCTATCGTGAGTATTTCATGTATATGTGTGACTTAAAGATACTACAATGTGATTACCTGCAACAAAATAAAATTATCAGTGCTTTTAATTTTTGTGAGCATTTATTTTAGATAATAGTTTAACTAAAAACAAAAATTAAGTTAAGCTAATGATTTTTAAAATTTTGTTTTCAAAATTAGAGTAATCCAAATAAAATAATCTTGTAAAAAATTGTATATTTATATATATATATATATATATTTCTGTTGTTCTGAGCAGGTGTCAACTTTTACTAAATTTTATATATTTATGTAATCATAATCAGTATACAAAATTTGGAATATTTCCTATTTAGTGCTCGATGAAGATATTTCACAAACATTTTCGAAATCGAAGCAGTAGACACGAATTTTTTGAAATTAGGAAGAGTGAAAAAGGAAGAGTGAAAAAAAATTATCGAAAGGGAAGAATGACTATTTATGGAAGCAATGAAACTGCCAGCTTCTTTGTAGTTTTGGGATAGCTTTCAAATACTTGAACAATATGGAAAGGCAATTTAGCCTATCCTTGAAGGAAAGAAATCCGTTAGATTGTTCAGTGAGGTTAATGCTGAGAGTGCTTACCATAAACCATAAATCCCTTAATCCCCATCCCCACTGAAAAAGTAAGAGAAGAACGGCAGAGATTAAATTACATCGTTATAGTTATGAATGAAAATACGATGAAAAGAAGTGAACGCTGATTGAGGGTGGAGAGATAACCACAATACTGCCTCCTTTTAGCTTGGATGTCTAGAACATAGTATTTATTAACTAATTACATCATTTTCAAACTTCATGAAAGCTGTAAAACATACATATAAGAAAATGGGGGGGGGGGAATGAAAGCAAATTAGAAAAAATTAAAAGCATCAAAGAAGATCCCTCTTTAAAATCAAGGGAAATAATGAAAATTCAGAAAAAAAAGCATATAATTTCTTTTTTATATCAGAACTATTTACCTCCGATCTAGAACTATTTACCTCTGACCTCTGATAGTTTCGTATGAGTACTTTGCCTGCGCTTAACGCCTTATTCCCCCTCCTAGTAGAGAGATTTCATCGATTCTTACTTTCAAAATGCCTAGACGTGAGACTTGAGCTTCCAGGTCTAAGAAGATATACCGTGTTTTAGACACAAGTATTATATTACGCAAAGTTTCGGGAAAAAAATTTCAAAAAATTATTCAGACTTAATGAACTTCTAAATAAGGGAACTTTATGAATCGCAAGACGGGGGAAAAGTACCTTTCATCATATATATTACACGAAATTTTATTATCATCCAATTTTTAAGAAGAATTAGATATTCCACTTTATTTATATTCAAATTAGTTTGCAATAAATTTAAATTTTCTGAAAAAAATGCAAGAAAGCTTTTGTAACTTTATTATTATTAATTTCCAAGAAAAAAATAATATCATCAATATATCTGATCATAATAAATTTTTTAACCAAAAAAATTAGCTTCATAAAAATGTAAAGAAATATTAGCTAATAATTACTTGTAGGACTACCTTGTGGTACACTTTTAATCTGTTAAGAAATCTTACGATCAAAAAAATATATAATTTCCTTATAAATGAGTAAACTTAAATTTTTCAAATGAAATATGATTAAAAGTGAATTTCTTATAAATCTCATATATAACTTTAATGAAATATTCTGCGTCAATCGAATCAAAACTTTCTTTAAAATCATAGCTTTAAATAGCATAAAATATGTTTATTATTTATAAATTTGACTTTATTAGCACTATTTTTACTAATGACAGTACTCTCCAGCTTATCTAATATTTTGTATGATTTTTTGTAGTCTTTTTTCCAGCAAGATGAATATATATATTCGAAACGTTAGTTACTGTTCTAAATTTTATAGGGTCTTATGAAATTTTGGTGTTAATAAAAATTTAGGTATTTTAGCTCGATTAATATTGACACCAATTTTGTTAAAAGCTGCTATAATTCAATTGTACAATTCTGTTTGATATTAATTTCTGAATATTGATCACAGCTCTAAAGGAATTATTTTTTTCAAGATCTAATTAGTTAAAGTAGATTTTTTTCGTATTGTAGCACAATTATTAGATACTATGTCTACATAATTCTGTCCTGGAGTTTTATAATAGTAAGCTTTTAATCTCTCAAGTAAATTTCCTATTTATTATTAATATCTAATTTTCTAAAGACTACTTTTTAATCCCAGACTTTAAGCTGTCTTAAAGCTTCTAATGGAAAACCATATTTAACTGCTAATTTAGTAATAAAATTACATTTATCTAAAATAATTTGTTTCTTACCGTTAAAAATCATTTTTCGAATTGTTAAGTCTGAAATTTGTCCTATGATTATTATCTCTCAAAACTTTAATCTCAACAGAATCTAAATTGTCTATAATCATTTTTTTTGTGATTAATTTGTCTTCAAATCGTGATGTTTGTAATTTTATTTACATAGTGATATACGTTTAGAATAAAAATATTTTTATGTGTCGAAGTATATATTTCTTGTTATTTAATATAGTTTATAGAATATTTATGCCTTCTTTAATGATTTCTGATTTTAAAAACAAAATGTTTTATTTTAACTAATATGGCTAGTACTGATCTGAAAAGGTAGTATTTCAAATTATTCTAAAATTTTGATATTATTTCTTTCGGTATTATTTTTTTTAAGATGTATAATATAAATTATACAATTATTATTT
>BMAW01005905.1:50156-61540 GCA_019974015.1 Nephila pilipes | reverse complement strand
CTACCATAGAATTCTTTTAATTTAGTTTCAAACTTTTATTTAGCAATTATGAGATATGCTTCAATGGTCAGTACTGTCGCTTTTACGGGATGTTAGTTTTTGAAACTGTAGAACCTTTTTTTTGAATAATGTATCTGTGGCTACTTACTAAGTCTTTTTTTTTATGTCATTTTGACTGAGGAACTGTAAGGAGAATCGAAGAAAAGGAGCAGACTATCTTTATTCCACTCACTTAAGTTTTAAGTTTGTAAATGTTAAGATTGAGATAAATGAGTGGTTCTTTGTCTCTCAAAAAGGACAAGAGTAAATATTACGAAAAAATCGTTTGCTTACATGATTATGGAAGAGATTTTCTCCTGTGCGATTGGCAACAAAAAACATTATTATTATTATGTGTTGTTCTATAAATTTTAGAATCGGTCCACTGTTGTAATGATTGGAGATGTTTCTGTTTACATTAAAATAAGTATTATTTAAAAACTCCAACATTTGAATTTCTTTTGCGTTTTCGGTGGGTCTAATTAATTTAATGCGACTAATTAATTTAATAACTAAAGTGAAATGTTAATGTAACCGCTCTCCGGAACGACAGAAAAGTTGCTTGCATTCCGCACACCTTCTGAAAGGAAATTATGGGGAATTGACGGTTTTATCAACACACTCCTACCCTCATATATCTGCTACTAAGTGTTTAGAGGAAGAATATTTGTCTATTATATCAATACGTATGAGAATTTCAAAATTTTCACGAAAACAAAAACTGCATTATGTTATTATGGACAAATTTTCACGGTTATTTTTGACCTTCATATTATGCTCATTGATTAAAAGTCTGTATGCCACACTAAGCTACCTTTAATACTTAAGGTTCCTGAAAGTGACAATGGAGCTACGTAGTCAACATGCTTCTTTGACTTCTTGTGCTTTTCAGTTTTTTTTCTTTCGTTGTGTGTATATTTCTAAAATATACTTTTATTTAAAAAGCATATAAAATATGTTTTATATACTTTTTTTTTATCTACGTTTCATCACCTCCAAACAGCAAACACGAGAAGCAAAATAGGAAATATTCTTACTTCACAGCTGCAAGGCTAACTTTTCCGTAGGTACCATTCAGATTTAAACCACACGAATATTTTTTTTTGTTTTTGCTTTTGCCTGCCTCATATATTAGGTGTTTGGAAGAGTTGGAAGACCACTTTCCTCAATTGTAAATTTCTAATGGACAGACAGCTATAAAAATTAAGCTGTTGAAGTTCTGTCACAGTCAGAGAAATTTCTTGGAGATACAAACCTATGGTTAAAGCTTACTGTAAAAAAAAGAACCGAGCAAAAATGAATCAAATATAATAGTTGAAGGTAGGATAATAACCTAATTTTACACTCTTTTAATTTTTAAAGCGTTATGTACGGGGAATAAAAAAAACTACATTCTACTAGTACGCCCAGGATCGGCTCTGCGGGAACGACATTGCTCTCTTTCCCTTGCATCCTCGCAAGCAGCTTCCTTTGAGCGCATGCGCATTGCAGTCAAACACTTCAACGCCGGAAATATGAAGCGCACAGTTTCGTACAAAAATTATTATATCTTTTTTCCCCCCTGGAAAATGTTGATAGACATTACGGTTAAGGATTATATATTGTACAATTAAAGAAAAGAAGTACAGGAAGAATTAAAGAAAAATGGACGCATTACATTAAGTGTTATCGATAATATTAAGTGGAAATTGGAGAGGTAGTTAGGATAGAGGATAGAGGAGAGATAGAGGATAGGTGCAGTTTCACAGCGCCTACACTAGAGCGATCTGGAACTGGATATCAAAGAAATTTATTCATGGAATTTGACCCAATGCAAATCTGAGCAACTCCATGTATTCGTTATGCATAATTGTGGATATACTTACACATAGAGATAAAATTTTCAGAAATTAATGACTTTCAATAATTTTTAAGATTATACACATTACATAAAGACGCATTAATATTACTATACAATCTTAGAATCCAACATAATTCCATTCATGATGCATTGTTTTTCAATGATATAGTCTCAAGTGACAAAATATGGAACAATATATAATAAAGAAAAAATAAAGAAGGTGGAGAGTGAAGGGGGTAGTAGAGAGTAGTGTTTTTTCTAACGATCAAGAATAATATTCCATGTGAAAAAGTATAAAGAAAAGGAAAATATTCAGATAAAGAAATAAAAAGACACATTCGATACGGTAACTACGGCCCTTATATCTTATAGTAAGATTTTATTTGAATTTTTCATGCAAGATCATTGCACAGAAATTGTATATTATCAACTATAGAACAAAATATAGTTCAAAATAAACTCGAAATCTTCTTTAAAACTTGATTCTACACAATCGCTAACGCCTTCCTATATTTTATAAAGAGTAAATATGTATTAAAATGACAGTCAGTATGCTCTTAACGGTACTACATCTTTTGCTTAAGTCGAAGAAGGAATATTTATTTAAATATAATAGAAAAAGAGTAGTCTATACTATAAAATATAATAATAATTGAAGTTTAGTACTATATAATTTTTTTAAAGCTCTTATTTTATTTTTTGTGCAAGTAGGTTCGTTTTCAAGTAGAATTTTTCATTAATAATATTGTATCAAAAGCCATTTTTGTACCATTTTTCGAAAAATCTTGCTCTTTATTTCTCTTAATTGAAACCCCAAATTGTTAATATATTATTCCATTAATGCTAACAGAATAGAAAAAAAACGGATAAGTCTATTTTTTAAATGCAAAATATAATTTATATTCTCTTAAAAATTGTACTTCCGACTGGAAACGAGTTCTTAAGAAACGAAAGAACGAATTCTAAAGAAACTTCGCAAATGAACTTAAATTGACAAAGAGAAGTAATATGAAATTTAAAATTAATAAAAAACATACATTTCTTTAAACTAAGTTCAAATTTAAGTAGGAATAAATTTTCAAAACCACGGATAAGACAAACTTTAAATTCCAATAAGCGCATAAAATTCACAGCAGAAGAATGCATAACCAATAGCATCTTCCAACATTTTGTAGGTCAACGAACACGAGATGCAATAAGCGAGAAAAGAAAGCTTATTCATTCATTCGGATACAATGCCCAGAATCCACTGAATAAATGACCTTCTCTAGCGATAGTTGTTGCACAAAGGACCGCAAATTCTGAAAAGGACCAAGAAGCGTTAGATTTTGCTCCCGACAATAAAGGAGAATTTATGGAACGCGATCTTTCTTATTGGGAGGGAGAGAACAATATCACGTTTTCGATTTTCTAGAACAAAGTTTTCTCTCTCTGCCATACACAGCTCTAATCCGAGATAAAAAGTTTAATTACCAACATTTTGAAGATTAAAGCTTTAAATCTTTGATAAATGATTTTAAACAATTAATAAGACAGATATTTAGAAGCTCGATATTAAAATTGAAATTTTCGATTTAATATGTGGAATTTAAAGGTGGATACTTCTGCTATCCTTTGTATGAGCTAATTCGTAAACGTTTGACAACTGAATGTAAATTAAATTTATTAAACTCGGGATTTCTTAAATTAAACGATTCAAACATTTAGTACAGCATTCAAGAATAACATTTTATAACCATTCAATCGCATTAACTCATATAATAGGAACATTTAAAGCTGAATTATGTAGATGATGTTTTCATCGAATGGAAGATAATGGACAACTGTGCTTTTTCAGATACGAAAGGGTATGTTAAAATTTAATGTTAACTAATAAATAATTGAGATTGGTAGATAAATTGATTCTGCATATTAATTGATCCTCGTGTACAAAAGGTGTTAATTAGAGCTATTCATGTTGCTATTTTTTATTTCAGGAAGCCGTACATTGAAGTAACGGGCAGTATCATAGTCTTCAATATTATCCCGGGGTTATTGTGAAGATTAAATTACTAAATATAATCAAGGTAGAAACTTAAATTTTATTTATTATTCCCTAGATTTCGCTACATACTCGCCATCTAGAATTACATATTTCCTTCAGTGTTTCTGGAACTTTCGAAGACCATAATTGTAAAACTCAGCCGTCTGAACCGTATCTTCTCCATATTGTGTTTTACTTCGACCAGCAGCTTCCTGAAACCAAACAAATCAACATGAATAGCTATAATATGCAACATTATGTACATAAGGATTAATTAATATGAGAATAAATTTTATTGATATGCATACCGGTTATTTCTTAGTAATAAGCAAATCTCTACGGTACCAATGCGTATGTGCTAACATCCTTAATTGGCGTATGTTTGTCTTTCTGAAAGGTCACTTAACTAGAAAACAAATAATCTTTTTTTCGAAAGGAGATGGCATAGAAAAGTTGGTTTCTTCTCTTCTTAAAATTGTACCCCTGGAGTTACCTGTTCAGTGGTTCAGCCCTACGGAGCACAATTCAAAAATTATTTTCATTTCAAATATACCCCAATTTAGTGCGCGAAACAGGTTCTAGAATAAAAGTTATTTCTATAAGGATTAATTTAAAATTTGCAGAAAAAGAGACATGGAAAAATTGAGCAATAGTTTCAGCAAAAGCAAAATTTCAGTAATACGTGATTGACATCAAAATTTAAAGCATGATGTTTACAAGAATTCTGTTTACAAACTCAATGAAAATGAATGCGAAAAAGTGCGAAATTAATCAATTAAGTGTTGATAAAGTTTGATATATTGGTGAATAACATACGGTTAATAAAACGACAACACTATTGCTGTAGTTTCAAAAATAATGTTTTGAGTGCTTAAAATTTTTAACAATTATTGTTGTTGTTGTGGGGCATTTTCTAAACCAAGTTTAAAGTAATGCAATAATATTCAATTTACAAACACATGTAATTTATCATGATTATAATTTATAATTATTTATGTTTACAAATATTAAATCACAGATAAGGTACTCAGAGGCAAACACAATACAATACTGTGAACAACACCTGTAAATTGGGGTAAATTTCTTTCAAAATCATTTATTAAAACGTGTTTTCATTTTGTACTTTATTTGTTCTAGTTCATAGCAATTTCTTGATAGAATGTTTTATTCTCTACACTACTGTACGAACTGTTTTTGACAAAATCTTGCCATACATGTCCACCAAATCAAATGCTTGAAACAGTTTTCCTTGTATCATTATTTGTATATTATAAATTTACAAATATTTCTTTTTAATAGTCTGATGCAGATAATTCACCCCCTAAGGTCTGAGAATAAGTCCCTTATTCTCAGACCTTTTTTACTTATTTATAATTTATATTATTTATATTCATTTACTTTTTATTTTAAAATTTATTTCCCCAGATAACTCATCAAATGCGGACATTATTTTATTTTAAAATATTTTAAACTGAATTACCACTGGAAATCAAACACTTTAAAATATATTTTCATTTCACCAAAAATATATCTCGATTTTCATTGAAATAAAACAAAACATTATAGTAATCATTCCTTGTTTGATTGTTTTAATTAAAAGAACAGCATATGTTTCCCTAGTCTCAAAATTTATATTAAGATAAAAAAATATTTCTAATAAAATGTCATATCCATTTTAGATTTTTACCACGATTAACAAAATCAAAATATATTATTATCATTATCTAAATATTACACAAATTTTAAAAAGCCAGTCAGAATAAATTTCAATAAAATATCCTACAATATCATCACCTTTTTACTACTTGAGAGTTTAAAGAAAGCCCTTACAATTTTTAATTTAGAAATCATTCAAAATTTGGAACTAATACACAACAAAAACACACAATGCAACATTTTTGAAAATCCTTAAGGTCAATGAATTAAATTGCGAAATGAACCTACATTAACTTTTTACTTTCGTAAAATAAATGTTAGAACTAATCTACAATTTACAAAAAACTTCAACAAAATGCTTTGAAATATTATCACATAATTACTTTAAATTAATGTATCACATCACATACGTTTTCCTGAATGATTATGATTGTTTATTAACATCGCATTTAAAAGCAACATTAGGGCTATTGGTGTCGGCTCTCGTAATTTTGAGCTTCTATGAAGTGACATGAGGTGGCATCACCCTCTCCAAGCTTCAACACCGCGCGAATTGTAGTACTTTGAGCCTCAACAGATTTAACATGCATCAGCCACCTTGCACAGCGAGTCTTTAGTGGCATCCGGACTCGAACCAAATGTTCGACGAAACTACGCTAGTCATGAATTCTGAACAATGGTTACTATGCTAATACAGCCATTGGCTGAGATATACAATATGTACGTAGGAAATCTTTGATCGGGAGTGACCACTTAACTACCAAAATTGTTTGAGAGCTAAGTTTGAGAGTAATATTAAAAAGTTTATAATTATAACTGTGAAGTTCTCATAATTTAAAAATTGCATCTTGAGATGAAATTAAGGCTTAAATTTAAACGTTAAAGTATATTGTTGCTTAATTCCTACGGCATTGTGCCGTCATTCTACCCGAGGGCGCTGCTAATGCACGATGAGCTGAGAAAGGGAGTTGCGCGAAAGCGAAGAGCACAGCGGCAGGTTAGAAGCCAAAGTGTTTGTTGTGGAATGCTGAGATAGCCTAATAATATGTCGATTTTTAATTTGCTATTTTGTTAAAAATAAACTTGTTCAGTTTTATGGAAGTTCTTATTGCACCTATCCTACACTTGAACTACCATCTGCAACATATATATTTAGTGCAGCTCTCATCCTCCCCATAGTAATCCTTTCATCTTCTAATACTTTACTTTATTAGTTAATCACAAAAATAAGCAATCAACAGAAAAAAGAATTATACGATAACCAATTATTTTAATTCCCATTCTTGAACATTGAAATTCTATAGTTGATATTATTTTCTACGTGGTTACATTGACTAGCGAGTGAGAAATATCGTTTGTAAGACAATAATCTTACTTACCTAATAGAATCTATCAGATTTGAATTTTGAATCAATATATTTGAGGGTTCAGATCCTTAACCTGTTTCCTTACTCTTCTAAGATTCCTCTGAACTCTCCTTAGATTACAAATGGTAGGTCATGGCTTCTCATTTTGATTCATTCTTACTATCACTAAATGTACTAAATTTCTACTAAATTTATTAAATTTCTACAAAATTTATTAAATTTCTACAAAATTTATTAAATTTCTACTAAATCTATTAAATTTCTACTAAATTTATTAAATTTCTAACTCCCTTATTATTGATTTCTTTGCAACTTATGAATGTAATTTATCGATATTATTCATTACACTTCATAACCTCAGTCTATTTACATTAATCACGTTCCACGTAAAGGGGAAAATTTCATTAAAAAAGTTCCAATAGAAGAATCCCAGAGGATAAATGAAGGGAAAATCGCGATAGAGCCTAATGTTACAAGATGAAATCGACAATCAAACTTGAATTCTTATGGGCATTGATAAGTGATTACCAACTCGAGTTATCACCATAGAAAAAGGATTGGCTAACCTTAAGGATGGAAAAATCATTGTCTTAAGTTGTCAGTAATAGTTAATGGAGAAAGAGCCTATGTGGATATGATACCCTAAACCAGGTAAAACTGTTATCTAGACGTTGGGATTTTAGAAAAAAAAAAGTTGTCAAGTAGGAGATCCGAAAACAAAGAAGGATCTCTAGGATATCTCGGAGGCGAATCAACCCTAAGAGAATAAACCTCAAAGGAAAGAAAAAGATAGTTAGAGTCTCTCGGGTTCGTGATGCACGTACCTAAAGAATGCAAGCCTCTGAGGGCTCATTGTTTCAACCACGACTAATGGAAACATCCCCCTTCCCATTTTGAAATTGACAAAATACAGATAAGATTATAATTAAATACAATAATTATAATCGTATCTGTATTTTGTCAATTTCAAAATGGGTGGGGATGTTTCCATTAGTCGTTGTTGAAACAGTGATCCCTCAGAGGCTTGCATTCTTTAGGTACATGCATCACGAACCCGAGAGACTCTAATTATCATTTTCTTTCCTTTGAGGTTTATTCTCTTAGGATTGATTCGCCTCCGAGATATCCTAGAGATCCTTCTTTATTTTCTTATCTCCTTCTTGTCAACATTTTTTTTTTTTTCGAAAATCCCAACGTCTAGATAACAGTTTTACCTGGTTTAGTTTATCATATCCACATAGGCTCTTTCTCCATTAACTATTACTGACAACTTAAAACAATGATTTTTCCATCCTTAATGTTAACCAATCCTTTTTCTATGGTGATAACTTGAGTTCGTAATCACTTATCAATGCCCATAAGATTTCAAGTTTGATTGTCGATTTCATCTTGTAACATTAGGCTCTATCGCAATTTTCCCTTCATTTAACCTCTGGGATTCTTCTACTGGAACTTTTTTAATGAAATTTCCCCCTTTACGTGGAACGTGATTAATGTAAACAGACTGAGGTTATGAAGTGTAATGAATAATATCAATAAATTACATTTATAAGTAGCAAAGAAATCAATAATAAGGGAGTTAGAAATTTAGTAAATTTAGTGAGAGTAAGAATGAATCAAAATGAGAAGCCATAACTTACCATTTGTAATCTAGGGAGAGTTCAGAGGAATCTTAGAAGAGTAAGGAAACAGGTTAAAGATCTGAACCCTCAAATATACTGATTAAAGATTCGAATCCGATAGATTCTATTAGGTAAGTAAGATTATTGTTTTACAAACGATATTTCTGACACGCTAGTCAATGTAACCAGGTAGAAAATAATATCAACTATAGAATTTCAATGTTCAAGAATGGGAATTAAAATAATTGGTTATCATATAAATCTTTTTTCTGTTGATTGCTTATTTTTGTGATTAACTAATAAAGTAAAGTATTAGAAGATGAAAGGATTACTATGGGGATAATGAGAACTGCACTAAATATATATGTTGCAGATGGTAGTTCAAGTGTAGGATAGGTGCAATAAGAACTTCCATAAAACTGAACAAGTTTATTTTTAACAAAATAGCAAATTAAAAATCGACATATTATTTGGCTATCTCAGCATTCCACAACAAACACTTTGGCTTCTAACCTGCCGCTGTGCTCTTCGCTTTCACGCCCTTTCTCAGCTCATCGTGCACAAGCAGCGCCCTCGGGTAGAATGATGGCACAATGGCGTAGAAATTATGCAACAATATACTTTAACGTTTAAATTTAAGCCTTAATTTTATCTCAAGATGCAATGTTTAAATTATGCGAACTTCACAGTTATAATTATAAACTTTTTAATATTACTCTCAAACGCTCTCAAGCAAGTTTGGTAGTTAAGTGGTCACTCCCGATCAAAGATTTCCTGCGTACATATTGTATATTTCAGCCAATGGCTGTATTAGCATAGTAACCATTATTGAGAATTCATGGCTAGCGTAGTTTCACCGAGCATTTGGTTCGAGTCCAGATGCCACTAAAGACTCGCTGTGCAATGTGGCTGATGCATGTTAAATCTGTCGAGGCTCAAAGTACTACAATTCGCGCGGTGTTGAAGCTTGGTGAGGGTGATGCCACCTCATGTCACTTCATAGAAGCTCAAAATTACGAGAGCCGACACCAATAGCCCTAATGTTGCTTTTAAATGCGATGTTAATAAACAACCATAATCATTCAGGAAAACGTATGTGATGTGGTACATGAATTTAAAGTAATTATGTGAAAATATTTCAAAGCATTTTGTTGAAGTTTTTTGTAAATTGTAGATTAGTTCTAACATTTATTTTACGAAAGTAAAAAGTTAATGTAGGTTTATTTCGCAATTTAATTCATTGACCTTAAGGATTTTCAAAAATGTTGCATTGTGTGTTTTTGTTGTGTATTAGTTCCAAATTTTGAATGATTTCTAAATTAAAAATTGTAAGGGCTTTCTTTAAACTCTCAAGTAGTAAAAAGTTGATGATATTGTGGGATATTTTATTGAAATTTATTCAGACTTGCTTTTTAAAATTTGTGTAATATTTAGATAATGATAATAATATATTTTGATTTTGTTAATCGTGGTAAAAATCTAAAATGGATATGACATTTTATTAGAAATATTTTTTTATCTTAATATAAATTTTGAGACTAGGGAAACATATGCTGTTCTTTTAATTAAAACAATCAAACAAGGAATGATTACTATAATGTTTTGTTTTATTTCAATGAAAATCGAGATATATTTTTGGTGAAATGAAAATATATTTTAAAGTGTTTGATTTACAGTGGTAATTCAGTTTATTATATTTTTAAATAAAATAATGTCCGCATTTGATGAGTTATCTGGGGAAATAAATTTTAAAATAAAAAGTAAGTGAATATAAATAATATAAATTATAAATAAGTAAAAAGGATTGTCAATTTCCCTTATTCTCAGACCTTAGGGGGTGAATTATCTGCATTAGACAATCAAAAAGAAATATTTGTAAGTTTATAATATACAAATAATGATACAAGGAAAACTGTTTCAAGCATTTGATTTGGTGGACATGTATGGCAAGATTTTGTCAAAAACAGTTCGTACTTCTCCTAGTGTAAAGAATAAAACATTCTATCAAGAAATTGCTATGAACTAGAACAAACAAAGAACAAAATGAAAACACGTTTTAATAAATGATTTTTAAAGAAATTTACCCCAATTTACTGGTGTTGTTCACAGTATTGTATTGTGTTTGCCTCTGAGTACCTTATCTGTGATATAATATTTGTAAACATAAACAATTATAAATTATAATCATGATAAATTACATGAGTTTGTAAATTGAATATTATTGCATTACTTTAAACTTGGTTTAGAAAATGCCCCACAACAACAACAATAATTGTTAAAAATTTTAAAAACTCAAAACATTATTTTTGAAACTACAGCAATAGTGTTGTCGTTTTATTAACCGTATGTTATTCACCAATATATCAAACTTTATCAACACATAATTGATTAATTTCGCACTTTTTCATATTCATTTTCATTGAGTTTGCAAACTTGGAGAATTCTTGTAAACATCATGCTTTAAATTTTGATGTCAATCGCGTATTACTGAAATTTTGCTTTTGCTGAAACTATTGCTCAATTTTTCCATATCTCTTTTTCTGCAAAGTTTAAATTAATCCTTATAGAAATAACTTTTATTCTAGAACCTGTTTCGCGCACTAAATTGGGGTGTATTTGAAATGAAAATAATTTTTGAATTGTGCTCCGTAGGGCTGAACCACTGAACAGGTAACTCCAGGGGTACAATTTTAATAATTCGATATAAAAACCAACGTTTTTAAAAATAACGCTTTTATATGGTAGCAAAGTTTATTAAAGAAAATTATTGAAATATTAGTTAAAACTGTTAGTTATTTTTAACTTTAAAATTTACTTAAAAAGATACATTTGTGAGC